>JACCPG010004001.1:0-26805 GCA_016069955.1 Drepana arcuata | reverse complement strand
AGTACAGTGATTAGTCACACCACGAGCTTACGGTGAAGGAAAACATCGAGAGGAAACCTGCATACGTCCGAGAAGCAATTCAAAGGCGTATGTATAGTCGTGCTTGAGTAACGGCGATGGACTCGCTATCTGTCATGTTGGCACCTAATATACCTCTGGCGGAAAGTGGGTGTGTGGGTATTACCTATACACCTCTGCCTACCCCTTCGGGGACCCTTGTGGGAAGGCGTGAGGATATATTATTATTATTATATTATATTATTATATTATAATAATAATATTCTCACGCCTTCCCACAAGGGTCCCCGAAGGGGTAGACAGAGGTGTATAGGTAATACCCACACACCCGGTATTATTATATACCCGGTATTACCTATACACCTCTGCCTACCCCTTCGGGGACCCTTGTAGGAAGGCGTGAGGATAACTAACTTGTTTCAAAACTATGATGATAAGATCTTTGTTGCGTGTGTCTTAACCTTAATAGATGCACATATAAGGTATGTAATGAATAACAGGACATATTGTGATACGTAAGTAGGTACAATAATTATATTCGTACAGAAAGAGATATTTTATTTTCTCCGAAACCCTCATAGAGTAGTCAGAGAGAATAGAGCTTCTCTTTCCTTTATCTAGATTTACTAACCTCTTTCGTTTCATCAGGAATATTCTCATTTTGAATGTTCACTAACTAAATCGATAATTTTCATTACATTATGTTACAGGTTGCCAGCTCTCAAGTTTTAACAAAACTTTACCTTCACGTAATCTAAGTACAAGCATTATTATCCTCGAACAGAGCGTAAAATGAAACTTAATAAAAGAAATAGAGTTTAGCAGTAGGTAAAGTTAAAAAAAGAAGGCGCGTGCTCGCGTTGCTTTAGCGATTCCATCGTCAATTGCACCCCAGTGAGTATTCAAAGCGATCTCACCATTCGAAGATCACGTTCGCAGACGCCAACTCTCGGACTAAGCCATGGGCGGAAGCGTGTAGTGATTATTTGCGATTATAAATATTAGATTAGAAAGAATAGTATAATATATCCTCACGCCTTCCCACAAGGGTCCCCGAAGGGGTAGGCAGAGGTGTATATGTAATACCCACACACCCACTTTCCGCCAGAGGTATATTAGGTGCCAACGTGACAGATGGCGAGTCCATCGCCGTTTCTCCAGCACGACTATACATACGCCTTTGAATTTCTTCTCAGACGTATGCAGGTTTCCTCTCGATGTTTTCCTTCACCGTAAAGCTCGTGGTGCGACTAATCACTGTACTTAAGTTCAGAAAAACTCATTGGTACAGTCGGGATTCGAACTTGCGACCTTTGCGTCGCAGGCAACTGCTCGAACCACTCGGCCACCACGGCTTTCATTAGAAAGAATGAAGTCTTCTATTTCTCATAAGAAGTTGAAAGATCTTTGTTAGGAAAAGACAACTATGTAACAGACCTGTCATATAATAATACCATCGATGGCACTAACATTAGATACAGCTGTTCGTAGGTAGCAAAATAGAAATTAAAAGCAAATATCAACACAAACATAATATAATATATATAGATTTTACAAAAAAAATATAGTCTATATTTTTTTGTATCGCCGACTTTTTAAGAAATACAATTCCGTAGTACATTAATTTGATCAATCTCGTGAGGTTTAGCCAGCGTTTGCTAATTAAGCGCACAAAATATGTTTGTTACATCACATTAAAAATCTTAAATATAATTTTGTATTTCCTACCTTATACTAGTATGTCAATGAGGGCGTGATTGTAAAGATGAAGAAAGGCATGTTACGTTGGTTTGGACACATAGAAAGGATGAGTGAAGAAAGATTGACGAAACAGATATACAAAGCAAAAGTGTGTGCAAGAAGAGGTAGAGGAAGGCCACGTTCCAACTACCTGGATCAAATAGATCGGAGTCTCAAGGACGGGAACGTTAAGAGTACTCGAAACCGACGAGCATGTATGAAGAGACTGATGAATGTGGACGAAGCGAAAGAGGTATGTAAGTCTAGAGAGAACTGGCGCTCTATACTCTCTGCCTACCCCGTTAGGGACTTGGCGTGATGATATGTATGTATGTACCTTTTACTAACTACTACCTAATACAAACTCCTTCCTCTTGAATCACACTATCTATTGCTGAAAACTGCATAAAAAAACCGGTGAATATTTGAAAATATTTAAGCAAACAGACAGCGGTAGCTGGGACTTCATTTTATACGATGTAAAGATCAGGATAATATATGTGTATTAAATGTATATATTTTCCCATGTATTGCACCGTACTCTGAACGAATCCAGATAGACGGAAAAAAAGTTATGTCTAAAGAAAGTAACAATAGAAAGGTGGTACAGACGACGTAGTCGTGACGATCTCCTCTCATTTGGTTTTCTATAGAAGCTAACAGCTGCTGAAGCTATCAAAGATCTGGATATTATTATATCGTCTATTTATAAATCGTTTATTGTCATTGAAACACAAAAATCAAATGTCAAGGTTTGACATACGAAGCGGTTGTTATTGTTTGTCCGCGATGGGCTCCTAAACTACTTAAGTGTGCAGTTTGATCAAACATAAAAGATAGGATAACTAACATCACAGTTGGACCCGATAGGTGGCGCTGCGATCGTGTTTTAGGAAGTTCACCCGGGCGAAGCTGGGTGGAACAGCTAGTAATTAATAAAATCAGATGCGAATCCAGTACTACTTCTACTTAACAATGATTAGGTATAATAAAAAAACGCCTACGCGGCTCAATATTATAATATTATTACACTCATATTAATTCAATTTCTTCCCATATTCACTGTACTTAAGTTCAGAAAATTTTCGAGCCTGCAACAAAAAGATTCAAGTTCGAATCTCGACTGTACCAATGAGTTTTTCTGACCTCCCTTCCTCTTCGCCTACCTTCCCTTCCCGGTCCCTTCGGGGACCTTTGTGGGAAGGCGTGAGGATATATTTATTATATTATTATAATTCACATTCTTAATTCTTTAGTAATATTATGTTAAATATGGCTCTAATACATTTTGGGTAAAATGTGACGTTAATGAAATTATGTTAATTAGAACCCTAGTGCTGCAAGTAGTCGACTGCAACGTAATGGCCGATTCTCAATCACGACATTCGTCTTTTAATTTATTTTAAAACGCACGTACGTGCACTTAGCCTCTAGTTGTTTTCTTTCACCATAAAACTCGATTTTGTTAATAATGTATTTACATTCTATTTAAGACAGACAGATAAAAACTAATTAGTACAGCCTAGCATAACACTAGCACCCACTCAGCCACCAAGTATTACTTATTTTATGAAAGAGAATTTTCACGCGTAGTCATTTCTTCACTCGTAAAATTGTTTTGAGCCATTCATTCAAAAGCTGAGCCTAACTAAAGTCGATTCAATGAAAAAGAAATTTCTAGAATTTTCAACCAAGACCGAGACGTGTGTTGGGTGCGAGCTCATTATGGCGTTTCTTTGAATACAGGTAAGTTCATTAGAAGCGTGAGGCGCAAAAGAATTTTTCATTTGCACTCCTTATTGAGTTGGTATACTGTATGGAATTCAATTTGTGAAAGTTCACCTTAACTCTGGAAATATAGAATTGAATTTTGAATTAATTGGAGTATGTATTTATGAAATAAAATTAATTTCGCAGACTAGCCTTTATAGTTTTTATAGTAGCCTTTATAGATATTCGAAGCACTTATATCATATTCGAGGGACTCGCCCTCGCGTAGGGAGAGAGAGTTGAGTGCAAGGTCTCTAGACTTACACACCTCTTTCGCTTAATTCTTATCCATTAGCCGGTTCTTACAGGGTCGCTGGCTTCGAGTATTCTTGACGTTTAACTAGCTAGCCTCTAGCCTATATTCTATATTATATCTAGAAATTACCATTCTAATGAATTGTCATTAATGTGTGTAATCCTTATTGCAGATCTACAGGAGTCAGCGGAACCCAGAAAGCTTTCTCAAGGTACGTCCACTTCAGCATATACTTAATAATTGGTATACTTATTTAAGATACTTATTTTTATATTATTTACACATAATCAGAACTTCAGACTGAATAATTAAAATAAAAAAAAATTGGATCATCTTTATCCGTAGCTACAATTCATAATTAAATGTCTCCACGCCTTCCCGCAAGGGTCCCAAAGGGGCAGGCAGGCAGGTGTGTAGGTAATACCCATACACCCACTTAACTTAGGATATATTTTAGGTGCCAATGTGACAGCTGGCGAATCCTTGGCCATTACCCATGCACGACTTTACATACACCCTTGAATTTATTCTCAAACGTATGCAGGTCTCCTGTCAATGTTTTCCTTCATCGTAAAGCTCGTGGTGTGACTAATCACTGTACTTATGCTTAGCAAAACTCTATATAACACTCGGGATTCGGACTTGCAATCTGTGTTGCACTTCTCACAGAACTCGGCACCAAATTTAAAAGCACCAACGTTATCCACGAATTAACCGTTATTCATGAAGAAGGTAATATTAATTGGTCAACTGGATATTGAAAGTACTTCAAAGTCGAAGCACTCAACTCCAACAGACTGATGAATGGGGACAAAGCGATAGAAGTCTGTAATCCTCGAGAGAGCTGGCACCCTACTCTCTCTCTGCCGGACTCTCTCTCGGAGTGATAATTAATATAATAATGACATATTTATTTCGGAAACCATCTATAGTGTTAGTAGACAATTGACTTAAAACTATGTTAGTGAAGCCCTTTAAACAATAAATAAATTATACAAAATTTACAAACTCATTACAAAATCATAAAGCTAGAGTTGTCTTAATAGGTTTATGTCATTGAATTAAAAATAAATAAAAATGAATTTTGGTATGTGCATAACTCAAGAATGGTTGGACCAATTTAGCTAATTTATTTTTTATATATTCGTTAGGCTCCAGGGAAGGTTTTCATACTACAAAAAAAACTTTTGACAGAACGAAGTCTGTCCGGGCAGCTAATATACACTAAAGTAACGACGCAAGATAAGAACATGTTGTAAAAAATATGTTCCAATTACAGCAGGCGATTCTTCAAATTGAGTAGTTGAATTGAGATAATATTAAAGAGCCAAGATAAGAGGTCCATTCATCTCGAACAATGAGGCACCTTTTTCGTGACCTTGCTGTTCAGAAATTGCTCCGAGAACGCGGGCCGGAATTTATCGCTTTTCTCGTCTAAATAATTTTCTCAGGGTCCAATTTTCACTGGTTTATTGTTTGCAGACTTGTACAACGGTCGTTAATGATGTTAATTTGGAATTAATTTGCGTGATACGTTGATTAAAACCTGATTAAGAGATAAATCTAGTGGGTTCGCGACGCGACGACGGGGCGTTTTGATTAGCTCCACGGGGTTGTTATAGTCTAGGAAATTATTTTGAAGTGGGGAGAAAGTGACTGCATTTTGTATCATTACAAATTTTTTTTTTGCCGGACGATTTTTTGCCAGACCTGTATTTTAGGTACCGACGTGACAGATGGCAAGTCTATCGCCGTTTCTCAAGCACGGATGTATTGAATTCCTTATCAAACGTATACAGGTTTCTTCTCGTGGTTTTCCTTCACCGTGAAGTCAAATTAATCACATAGGTACAGGAAAAACTCATTGAACAGTCAAGATTCGAATTTTTGCGTTGCTCTAACCAATCACCACCAAGGACATAATTTCAACAAGGAAATTCTTCTTAATCCGAAATACTACACTCTTTGGTGTAACCACAATGCAAGCATTGTGAGATTGGTCCTTCACAATATAATATCTCAAACTGTTCCCTTTATATTAACAGCACATTCAATTTCAGCCGCGCTTTGCTCATGCGTTCGCAGCAGCAATACATATATATGCAGCAAGCATACAATATTTCCCTTTTGAGCTTTGAAATTTAATAAGCGTTTAACACTTCAAAGCCTGCGTGTAAAGCAATTTAGCGTAGTCGACGAAAAACACCAGAGTTTTCGGCTAGCTACGTAATTGGTTCAGTACACGGTCCCTACGGGAAAGATTAATTAGCACTGCAAACAGCGGAGCCAGCGCTTTAAGCGCTATCGTAATAGCGGTACAAATGCACCAACAACTTTTGCACCCATCCTAAACCTTAATTGTAAATAAATTAGGACTTAAATGTAATATTCTGAGCACGAACAAAACTTGGTGATTTTATAAAAGTAGTGTAGTGGCTTGGTAGGTGTTTAACATCTTTAGATTTATATAATAATAATATAAATAATAATAATATAATAATATATTTATATAGATTTATATTATTATTATAATAATATTAATAAATATTTGTCTATTGGCGATAAACTTGAAAACTACAGAAGTTTCTTCCTGCTGTTGCATGGAAGTATATTAGTATGTAAGAGCCGTGGTGGCCGAGTGATTGGAGTGTCTGCAATGCTAAGATTGCAAGTTCAATTCCCGTCTGTACAAATGAAGACATGACATAATTAGTCGTACCAAGAGATGACGACCCTCTTGGGGAATGCGTGAATAATAATACTATATAAAATTTATATACTATACTTATATATAGAGCAATCATTTCTTTGCTTAGTTCAATTGCTTCATGAAACCGCATTCAATTACAATTCAAAAGCTTTCGAAAATAAGCCGGTACGGTGTATTCATTACACTGAAACGTGTCTTGTAAAATATTTGACCAGCTTTTCGCCAAACACAGAACTTTCTTAAAGCTCTCTCACTTATTTTATGCTCATCTGATTCCTGGAAGTTTGATGAACTATCCCGTGAGATTGGTAGCGTAAAATTAATTTTACACTCGACAGGCTGCCTAACGATTTTTAAGGTTCCTAATTTGAAAGTTTTCACAGAATTCCTAAAATTTGTTGTGTAAAGAAGGAACTTGAGAGCGAAGTTAATTGAAAAAATATTCTGAATCTCTGAAAAAAGGGCCTATAATTTAGGTTAAGCCTAGTAGTTGAGGATTTTGATCATGAAGACTAAATACTGTGCTGGATTAATAAAATTGTGATTCAAGAAAAAAAAGCTAAAGTTAAAAATAAGTACTGCGCCACATACACCAGAAGTGGTTATTTTATAATCGGTTCTGGAGTATGTTTCTTAGCATACAAGTAATCAATTATAACGCAGGTAAAAACAAGTAATATTTTTATGTGTATATCTATTACTGATACCTCTTTTGTACACGTTCTGCCTAGCCTAAGGATTCGCAAGTTCTATAAGGAGCAGTCTTTTAAAAAATATCAAACACTTCAGTAATGGTACATGAAAATGTGACAATAGATATAAATAATATCCCACAATTCACAGTAACAATGAAAGAGAAAAACCTAAACAACAAAACAGGCAAATAGATCCGTAAATCTTTTATATTTACCGCACACGACAATATAACCAAACAAAAATTATTTCCACGGGCTATGGCCGCATTTGTATGTATTGCAAAATTGAATGGGATATGTTATAACACTGCCGACTCATCCGGACCGTTCTCGGGTTATGAAATTGGATCCTGGGACAATAAAATACATAATTTAGCCCCGTCGAGGGATGCCAACTTATTGTATTAGGTATAGTAAATTTTCGTAAGACGCGCACGTGCGACCAATGATTGTGGTCGGGGCTCGGGAGTAGCTTCGCTCGGTTGGCCAAATTTTAAAGAAAATTTAGATTAAATGGCGTTCGAATCGTCTGAAATATTAATCAAGATTTTTATTCTTTCTCGCTCATCGATTTACTTTTAACAGATACGCCAACACAAGAGTTTGGGAAATTCATCCCGATATATTGGAATCACAATGGTCTTGAACTGTGTAGTTTGGTGGTTTCTACCGTTGACGTTCAAGCTGTGGAATGAACTCCTCGTTCAGAAAAACTCATTGGTACAGTCGTGATTCAAACTTGCAATTTTTGTGCTCTATTTACCTAGAATTTGTGATTCCTTAGGATCACCGAAAACATCATCATAATATCTGTAAATACGATATAGACCAGGATCTTAACGTTTGAGATTCTTATTTAAACAACTCGACCACTCGACTATTGCAACTTTAGTAGTGATATTCTTGATATTGTCTGGTTCATCCTCCTTATTTGAAGTACCAGCAACCCTAGCGTGGTATACCAATGTTTGAGGCACCACTTACCAGTCTCAACATTTTAGGGTTGTCAATAAATTTAAACTTAATTGTTTCCATTATTTCAATAAACTATGAAGTTTGTGTAAGACACGCACATGTCGATCGCGCAGTTGGGACGGGCCATCCAAAATATTGTGTCTGAATTTATAGACACCTCGGTCAGTCGACGAGGCAACGAAAGGTAGGGTCTCATTGTCAGGAATTGCCGAAATATTTTGTTGTTTGTATGTTTCTTTACGTCGTTCCATATAGGACCCGAAGGGCTTGGCAGAGGTATAACATGACACTATTATTTCGCCTGAGATATATTTAGGAACCACCGTGACAGATGGCCTATCCATGGCTCTTTCTCAAACCTTAAGTATACCGTGATTATACACACGTTTGTGGATTTATTATGTAGGTATGTTTCCTCTCGGTGTTTTCCTTAACTTAAAGCTCGTGGTGTATCAAATCACTGTTCAGAAAATCACATTGGCACAGTCGGCGACTACTCCAAACACTACCCACGGCTCTATTCAATAATTAATAATTATTACATACATACATACGTACATATCATCACGCCAACTCCCTAGCGGGGTAGGCAGAGGGTATAGAGTGCCATTTCTCTCTAGACTTACATACCTCTTTCGCTTCGTCCACATTCATCAGTCTCTTCATACATGCTCGTCGGTTTCGAGTACTCTTAACGTTCCCGTCCTTGAGAGTCCGATCGATTTGATCCAGGTAGTTGGAAAGTGGCCTTCCTCTAATAATTATTATCATTCCTCTAATCGCTCAAACTCACGCCATGCACTATTAAGTCAGCGCAGGAACAAGTTGTCGACTGGCGGAGTTGTCTATAACTCCGGCTGATAATTAAACAGCTGCGCCGGAATACGACTGTTTTGAAGCACAGTCGATTCCGATGAGGTAAACACCGGTGTCGGAATTAATTTCGGTGATAGGATTTAGCTCTAGACGTTTTATGTTGTTAATGTAATATGTGCAGATTAAATAGGTAGTAATTTGTTTGGTTTTATCATCGCAACCAATTCTACACAGGGAGAATGGATAGGAAAGATTTAGCGGTGTATATTTTTGCATCCGAGTGGCCCCAGGAAGTAGTGAGAGAGAGAGTAGAGCGCTAGTTCTCTGTAGACTTACAGATCTCCGTTGTTTCGTTCACATTAATTACTCCTTTACATTAAATGCATAAAGTTTTTTAAGTGGTTTTGAAAGCTCTTTTTAATTTTTGTACACATATTTTAAATCATTATTAGTTTTAAAAAATCTAATTATTAATGTAAATGCAATTTTTGTGGAAGAGAAGGAAACATCGTAATTTCGTTACGATGTTGTTTCCACACGTAAAATGGCGCAGATAACTGCAGGGTAATTTATCAAAATAACCGTTCTTTATTCACCTTCACGACCCCGGGCTTAAATCACCCACCAAGGGACAGGAATTATCAAATAAGTCAAGATAATGAAAAATATAACTGTGTGTTTTATATCAGTTCCTTCAACTGATAACGCTGAGCTCGTAACTTTCTTTTTTACGTCCGTGACATTTTGGGGAGGTTGAGATTTCGTCTTAAATTATAATGCTGTTAGCCTTGGCGATATAATTTTAAAGCAAAACTTTCTTTTCGTTTTTCTATATTGTTTAGTTCCAACAACCTAGATCAAGTCAATCGAACACGCAAGGGCAGGAACGTCAAGAGTACTCCAATCTGACGACCATATAGGTATGAAGAGACGAATGTAAGAGGTTGTATGAATGAAAAAATAAGAAAAAATAAGACGAATGTAACGTAAGAGGTATGTAAGTCTAGAGAGAACTGGTGCTCTATTCGCTCTGCCTACCCCCTTAGGGACTCATCGTGTATTGTTTAGCTGTTTTTATTATATGATCACTATCATATAACCAACAACCTAAGCTCCATCGTTTGATTTGGACACCCAGATTTATCCTATGTCGTAAATCATATACCCAAATACGAGTATAATTATCTACATCTCTATCGACAAGTGTATACAGATCAATCGTTTATGCCTTCATATATATTTGTAGTTAAGCGTGAACATTAAATTTGACTTCTCAAACGAATGCAGGTTTCCTCTCGACGTTTTCCTTCATCGTCAAGCAGGGATGATAATCATCATTGTACGTGAATTCAGATAAACTCAATCTAGTAAGTAAAATAATTATCTTAGTTACAGGCGACATGAACTACTCGGCCACTACGGATATTCTTAGCCTTTTCACTTGATAAGATTTCAAACGTAAAATAATATCCACTTTTCCTCCACATGGTGTCAGAATAGTTGAGCTACGTTAGTTCTTTATGGGGATATCAAATTAGCGGTGTTCCTGCAGAGGACAATAACAACGCGCTTGTTTATGTGCGGCACTGCGACGGAATTTGGTATGGTGTGCAATTGGGCGGAAATGCTGGGGGAAGGGTAATTCCACGTATTGTTTTGTTTATTATTTTCCGGATTCTTCTTCGACTATTATCTATCTAAAATAATAATTTTGAACCAACACCAACTATTTGGTAAAAAAAAATAGATAAAAACTGCATACTTTTGAAATAATAATATTATGTATCACAATAAGATTTTGATCATGGAGCAATCATTTTAAGTAGTGAAATTAAATTAATTACCAAAATGAATGACCCTAACACGACAAATAATCATAGCATAAAGTAAAGGAAGCCAATAACTCAGGTACTGGAGTTATGAGCGATTAACCAACGAAATGAAAAGTGCCGGCAGTTATAAAAACGTTGGTCTCAACGACGGTTCATTGCAACCGGCCGGGTAATAAGGCCAACTATTATGAGAAACTTTGACGCAGCGAAGTGGGAATTATGGTGTGCTTTCTGATCAATAACTTCGGATGCGGTAAGTATATGCTTTAAATAGTTTCAAAATGTATTAATATACATACATACATATCATCACGTCGAGTCCCTAACGGGGTAGGCAGAGAGCATAGAACGCCAGTTCTCTCTAGACTTACATACCACCTTCGCTTCGTCCACATTCATCAGTCTCTTCATATACGCTCGTCGGTTTTCTTTTGACGTTCCCGTCATTGTGCGTCCGATCGATTTGATCTTGGTAGTTGGAACGTGGTCCTCCACTGCCTCTTCTTGCACACACTGTCGCATTGTATATCTGTTTCGTCAATCTTTCTTCACTCATCCTTTTTTTATATCCAAACTTAACATGATTTTCTTTAAAAAATATAACTAACCGAGACTTTATTATGTTTATTACTAAAGATAAACAAGTCGTTGATTTGACGGCAAAGTCATTAACCATGATATGGATTTATTTATATAGTCTAGAGAGAACTGGCGCTCTATACTCTCTGCCTACCCCGTTAGGGACTCGGCGTGATAATATGTATGTATGTATATACAAATTCCCGTGTACTTATTTTCATATCCACAGTGTCGTAGCTCCCCGTTCTCCTTGAGAGGTTCTTCATTACACCTCCTCTCAGACGAGGTAATTGCAAGGCCGACACACGCCAGCATAACCTCTTAATTTATTGAACGAAACTAATGAAATTCCTCAGCAAACTTTATTGCAGGAGACATCCCTGTTTTGCGCTAACAATTTCCAACCCACCCCCCCGAAAGGGTGGGAACTTTAATCGTTTCTTTAATTATTTGGGAATTAATGTTTTGTCTCTCTTAGGAGCGTTAATTTCGTCGGATATCCGCCGGGGTGTATCCGCGTGGGGTATTTATTGATGCTGTTTTGGCTGATAACTTTGTGTTCACCTATTTGTTTCGGTTTTTATTTTGATACAAGCTCTGCCCCAGGGTCTCACCCGTGTAAAATAGGCTTTCATTGGTAGATTTTCTGGAATAAAACATTACCTATGTGTTAATCCAGCTTATAATCTATCTTTGTGCCAGATTTCATCCAACTCCGTTGCTTAGTTTTTGCGTGGAAGAGGAACAAACATCTTCACAAAATTTCGCATGCAAGATTAATTGTAGACGCCTTCCCACTAGGGTCTCTGAAGTATAAGCAGAGGTGTATAGGTAATACCCATTCACCCACTTTCCGCCAGAGATATATTTTAGGTGCCAACGTGACAGATGGCGAGTCCATCGCCGTTACTCAAGCACGACTATACATACGAATTGCTTCTCAGGCGTATGCAGGCTTCCTCACGATGTTTTTCTTCACCGTTAAGCTCGTGGTGTGACTAATCACTGTACTTAAGTTCAGAAAAACTCATTGGTACAGTCGGGATTCGAACTTGCGATCTTTGCGACTACTCGAACCACTCGGCCCCCATGGCTTATTATGTTTTATATTATATTAAAAGCGGAAGGCCAGGAAGAAAATCGGCTTACCGGATATACACCTGAATGGTCGGAGTTAGCGCTCAATCGCCGGGGTGGGTGAAAGGAGGTATGCTAAATAGATAGTTTTTGACACTGCTGGGGTTCTTGGCTTACTCATTATAAATTGTTGTCAAACCAATCTTAAATATTCACTTAATTAAACAAGCATAGATTTCCTTGAAAAATAAACTCCCTTTTTTTCTTATTCCTGATGAAAGTCTATATAATTTTAACCAATCAAAGTAATGCATTTTATGTTCTCTGTGTATCTATAACAACCAATTATTAACAAAATGAGTACTTTTTAGAAATAATACATAAAATATATTGTATTGAGCGCATAACCAGGGCCACCCACGAAAGTTTAAGTCGTAAAATTGTGCATGCCGCCAGGTGTGTTCTCACAAAATTATATTGAGAAACTCACGAAATAAGTCATTATCATAATGAAACAAGTGGTGTATAACGTACTTAATAATTAATTTAATAACCGTAAATCTAACTGTAATTTGAGTCATATCAACTACAAACACTACTATCAAACTGGTCATTATATCACCAACCTAATTCCGAACTCACTAATAATGGAGTTTGCAAAGCTATAAATAATTCCATTGTTTTGATATATTTTTCTTAATAGTAAAAAAATATATTTTCACGCCTTCCCACAAGGGTGCCAAAGGAATAGATTGAGGTGCCTGCTCTATATTTAGGTACGTGGCAACGTGAAAGATGGTGACAACGTGAAGTATTCGAATCTTTTCAAACGTATGCAAGTTTCCTCTGGATTTTCTTCCTTCACCGTGGTGTGACCATTTTGCAAGTTCTCGAAAATCCATACGTACAAATGTATGAAAAACAATTAATAAATATACATACATACATAGATATAATCACGCCTCTTTTCCGTAGGGGTAAGCAGATACCACTTCTTTCCACTTGCTACGATCCTTACATACTTTAAATATTGATTTATAAAAACCTATATTTTAATAAATAATAAAAAGAGCCGTGGTGGCCGAGTGGTTCGAGCAGTTGCCTGCGACGCAAAGGTCGCAAGTTCCAATCCCGACTGTACCAATGAGTTTTTCTGAACTTAACTACAGTGATTAGTCACACCACGAGCATTACGGTGAAGGAAAACATCGAGAGGAAACCTGCATACGTCTGAGAAGAAATTCAAAAGGCGTATGTATAGTCGTGCTTGAGTAACGGCGATGCACTCGCCATTTGTCACGTTGGCACCTAATATACCTCTGGCGGAAAGTGGGTGTGGGGGTATTACCTATACACCTCTGCCTACCCCTTCGGGGACCCTTGTGGGAAGGCGTGAGGATATATAATTATTATTATTATATTTTAATTAGTAGTACAGTGATTAGTAAGTACAGTGATTAGTAAGTACAGTGATTAGTCACACCACGAGCTTAAGGGTGAAGGAAAACATCGAGAGGAAACCTACATACGTCAGAAAAAATTCAAAGGCGTATGTATAGTCGTCCTGGAGTAATGGCGATGGACTCGCCATCTGTCACGTTGCCACCTAATATACCTCTGGCGGAGAGTGGGTGTGTGGGTATTACCTATACACCTCTGCCTACCCCTTCGGGGACCCTTGTGGGAAGGCGTGAGGATATATTATTATTATTTATATATTTTAATGTGCGAGAGTCCTAGAAGAGTCGTTGTGTGACACAAACAAGACTCCTAATAGGACATTAATTTGTACGAAACAATTATTCCTTGGTCTTCATTTAGAAACGTAAGCTTAATTAAAATATCTTTTTAACAATCGTGTCTCGAGAAATGCCGACCAGCGCTAAGGGTGAAGGAATGACATTCGCAGCGTTCGGTGTGAGTCACAAAAGGACTGCTCAAACGACTTAGATTAAATATTAAATTAAAATATTAAATGGTAATAACATTGCCACACATAATATGAAAACTCTCCTCTCCTCATCGTTTCTTTCTGTCAGCTTACTCATGGTGAGCTCAAAAACTACCTAGCGATTGGACTTTAAATGGGATTTATATCGTGTGTAAGATATTTTTTTATTAAGAACCATTTGCCTAACCTTTCGGAAATCCTTGTGAGAAAACTTTAAGAAAGGGTAGGCAAAACGACACCCTCTTTTTACGGGACATAGTTCTGTTGCCAATGTGACAGATGGCGACTCCATTACCTTTCCTCATGCACAAATAGAAATACGTACTCTGTAGCTTACTTTCTCCCTAGACGTACATACCAACAATTGAACAAATGAACATTGAACAATTACCATACGCAATTCAGTATGCATTAGAATTGCAATCTTGACGTGCCTAGTCCAGCCACTCGGCCACCACGGCTTGCTTTGTCGTTTAATGAACGCTCCGCTCGCTCGTTACTTGCGCCCTCAATTCTAAGAGTTTTAAAGTTTTAGCGGAATAAACAGTAAATTTTGATGATAAGTCATTCGAGCCAAAGTAAATGCAACAAGGGGACGACGAGAAGAATCGTTGAACTTGCTAAAAATCTTCGCATTAAATTAATTGTTCCAGATTGAAAATTAAAATTGTTTGAAGGCTTCTTTTCAATTTGTCAAATAACAGACCCTTTCAACACTCTTAATTTCATCCCTTGGCTTTTATTTCGTCAGGTTTTTTTTTTTATTAATATTTTCTATTGTATTAATTTTATGGCTACAGTTGCTCTTTCCATGTTTTCTAACTTACTCAGCAATTCTCTCATGCTATTTACTCACATTGAATTATTTATATTTATAGTCAATATGTCCGTGCGATATAGGTACATGCCTGTGCGCGCACATAAGTTCAGAAAAACTCATTGGTACGATGGATGAAGCCGCAGAGTCTTTTTGATAGTTTTCTAGGGGCGTCTTTATAGTGCATTTAAGTATGTTAAAAAATCCGGAATAATGTAGACTACTTTAAGCAAAATAATAAAAAATATAAGTATTTCGTACTTTTTGAGTTCATAAATTGACTAAAAAATTTACAAACAAAAAGTGAAATATTTCCGAGAATATTACTATGGAAACATGAAATAAAAATTGAAATTTCTTGACCTATAAATTTTTATAGGTCAAGAAATATATTATATGAAGTTTTATATGAAGGACGGGAACGTTAAGAGTACTCGAAACCGACGAGCATGTATGAAGAGACTGATGAATGTGGACGAAGCGAAAGAGGTATGTAAGTCTAGAGAGAACTGGCGCTCTATACTCTCTGCCTACCCCGTTAGGGACTTGGCGTGATGATATGTATGTATGTATAAATTTTTATAAATTTCTTGACCTATAAATTTTTATAAATTTCTTGACCTATAAATTTGTATAAATTTATCGGGATCCTGAATTAAAGATTCTCGTCTCATTTCTACGCATATACCGAAGATGGCTAAGTTTAATTTTTTTTTAAAGTTACTAATTGGCGTAAAGTTACCGCTTCGTCCGGTTAAAGTGGCGTGGGGATATTAGAGCTCATTGTGATTAATAGCCGACTAATGACCGACTCGCATAGCCGATCCATCATCGCGATTTTATTATTTACACCAGACCCTCGGGTGAACTGATAAAAATCTGTCAGTCACAGCTTAATAATATCAATTAAACCGTTATCATAATTATTTATACAGCTGTAGTGACCTAATAGATAGACCAGACGCTAGCAACGCAGAGTTTTCCTGAACTTAATGATTAGTCTCACCACGAGCTTGACGGTGAAGGAAATCCTCGAGCGGAAACCTGCAAACGATGGCATTTAAAACATGCAATACTAGCAGTCCGTCCCGGCATCGCACGGGTGGACATAAGATTTTTTTTATAAATGAAAATATAGCCTATCTCACTCAGGGTGAATGTAACTTTCCAATTGTGAAATAATTTTTTGACACATTTGACATTTGATACAAACAGGAAACAGGAAAGATTTGTATGTAAGTACATACAAATCTTTCCTCTTTATAAAACATATTGTATAATAATAATATAAATAATATATCCTCACGCCTTCCCACAAGGGTCCCCGAAGGGGTAGGCAGAGGTGTATAGGTAATACCCACACACCCACTTTTCGCCAGAGGTATATTAGGTGCCAACGTGACAGATGGCGAGTCCATCGTCGTTAGTTAAGCACGACTATACATACGCCTTTGAATTTCTTCTCAGACGTATGCAGGTTTCCTCTCGATGTTTTCCTTCACCATAAAGCTCGTGGTGTGACTAATAATAAAACATATTGGATATAGATATAAAGGCAACCAAATAACTCCAATGGTTTATTTAATATAATTGTTGGATAAACTGTAAGATTAACTGAACAACTGGAGGCTGTTTACACAACGCCTGCAGGGAAACTTTCCGCTGTAAATAACGGGAAAAATGCATAAATCCGTCATGGGGACGCCAACTGTGAAAATTTACCGTCGAAAGTAAACAGTCCTTTTTGTTGCGCGTTGTTGCTTTACTCTGCTTATTAAGTTTGCCTATTAATTTACTCACTGTATACAATAATTGTAGCTATAATGAAGTCAAGAGATTCTCCAGTCTCATATATTTTCTTTTCTTCGTGTGATTCAAAATATAAAAGCCATATTTAATCTCCTTAATATATATAACATCACGTTGTTTGTCCGCGATGGACTCCTAAACTACTTAACCAATTTTATATTTAATTTCCAAATATGCACACCGTGTGCTGTTCGATCCAACTTGAAAGATAGAATAGCTTACATCTCAATTTATAGTCGCAATATCACAAGTATCTATTATCTCCACATGATTCTAACAGATGGCGATATCTGTGGACTGAATTGAGTAAGTATTTATTTTATTATTTATTTATTTACAATGTAATAAAACAAAAAATGTTAGCCACAGCAACGCGTGACTGGGTCTGCTACTATTATTTATATTTTAAGAGCCGTGGTGGCCGAGTCGTTCTGGTCGCTCGGCGATAGACCTACATCTGTCACGTTGGCGCCTGAAATATATATCCAGCGAAAAGTGAGTATGTGGGTAATACCTACGTACCACTGCCTACCCTCCTGGGATCCTGGTGGTAAGGCGTGAAGGTATAATATAAATATTATTGTCCCACGAGCTTTACAGTCGAGGATAATATCGTTAGGAAGCCTATATACGTTTGAGAAGAAATACATTAATAATCGCCATATTTGAGCACAGTAATTCCAACTCCAGGGAAAATACTAAGAGAGGTACTACTAACTAAGAGAGGTAGGGCATAACGGGTTTCCCGTTCGATTTGGAGTTGCCCGACTGGGGCAGGACCTCCACCTTATAGAAGTCCGTAGCTAAATAACACAATTTATTGTGTTGTGTTCCTACGTGGTGAATAAGGTTTCCAGTAATGAGCTCCTTGGGGAGGGGGGAGGATTGTTACATTGTGTTGGAAGCAGACGGATTAAACCTTATGCTGCCAACACACTATAACTCTCCGAACACAGAGTGGCAACGCGCAAGTGATACTTCGGTATCTTGAGCGTAAATAGGCTACGGTAACCGTTTCCCATCAGGTGGGCCGTATGCTTGTTTGCCACTCTTGTAGTATAAAAAGAAAAAAAAAAAAAAATAAGTAATTGTTACGCCTTTTCCCCCCGTTAAGATGCCTTTGTGAAAACGTATACAAACTTAGTTTAATGTTGTGTAAAATATTTCTTACTTAAAATGCACTGTGACAAAGGAAATCAGTAAAACAAATCGACACTCACCATATACTCTCGTGAACGCATAAAAATCTTAGAGGCAAGATCCTTTATGGACTATCTATCTGACACTTCAGTGGCAGTATTAGACGAATAAAATAATGCAGTGCATTTAAAGGAATTGGTCTAGACTGGTGAATGGACTAGGAATTGGCTTTTGGGCTTGTCTTTGTTTGGTTATCGCAGTTAGGGTCAGACTTGTAGGGAAAATTGTAGAATCGTGTTCTATTTACAAATATCTATATTCGGTTCTAAATAATCACCAGACAGATAAATGAGTGTATTTTTTGCTGGTTCAGTTGTAAGCACATGTACTAATTTTAGTTTTTCAATGCTTTTATGAATACATAATATAAGGTAACAATAATAATATATCCTCACGCCTTCCCACAAGGGTCCCCGAAGGGGTAGGCAGAGGTGTATAGGTAATACCCACACACCCACTTTCCGCCAGAGGTATATATTAGGTGCCAACGTGACAGATGGCGAGTCCATCGCCGTTACTCAAGCACGACTATACATACGCCTTTGAATTTCTTCTCAGACGTATGCAGGTTTCCTTTCGATGTTTTCCTTCACCGTAAAGCTCGTGGTGTGACTAATCACTGTACTTAAGTACATAATATACACTGTACATAATATAAGGTACATATTCATATCGTTGTATTTGTAATGTGAAAACACCCCTACACTCTTGAAAATAAGTTCTAAGTTCATGTGTCCTAACATACGTACCTAAGCGCAAGTGTCCGTCGGTAATCCCCACAATTAATCCAGCAATTGCACTAAATGGCCATTCGTAGACGAGTAGGCTCTTCGGTAACCCTATTAAACACTGTTTCGGCTTGAGTGCCGCTTCCAGCAACACACCAATATATATATACGTTAACACTAACAAACCCATATTTAATGAATGTGCACATTCTAATTTACTAAGCCTATATACATACATGGATCGACCATCTACATCCCATATGCAATGCTTGAATGTTCAATTCCCGCTGAGGGTTGATATTTGTGTGATGAACACAAGTATTTGTACCATAGTCTTGGATGGTAATTGTAGTTTTGTACATATCTAACTACATAAGTATTGTTGATTAGTACAAAGTACAAGCTTAGCTTAATATAAATATTTCAGTTAAAAATAAACAATACCATGATGCCGACTCCCTCACACGAGAGAGTTGAGCGCCAGTGTTCTCCAGTAGTCTCTCTCCTTTCGCTCAATCCACATTCATCGGTCGTTTCATACATGCTCGCCGGTTTCGAGAGTTTTCTTGTCTAACATTCACTGGTTTTGTATGAGTAAATAAAATTGAGTATATGGCCTTACCATATCACAAAGTTACGTCGAGAAATTAATAATTGTTAATTGTGTTTTATATCTTGACTTGCAGTCCGACCGGCTTCGCACGGGTGGACATAAGATATTTTTTATAAAAGAAAATATAGCCTATGTCACTTATGTGAATGTAGCTTTCCAATGGTGAAAGATTTTTTGAAATCAGTCCAGTAATTTCGGAGCTTATTCAATAAATTCCTATAAATAATAAATACCTAAGTATATATACCCAAATTAAGCAAAGCTTGTGTTATGGTAACTAGACAACGATATATTTACTTATAGAGATAGATATATACTTTAATACATAGGACATCCAAGACTAAGGTATAAATACTCGTGTTCATCACACAAATATCTGCCCTCAGCGGGATTCGAACCCGCGACCTCAAGTTTCGCTGTTTTCGGCAGTATAGATGTGTCTCTTTAATAAGCCTGATTTTTTTATATTATAATAATATATCCTCATGCCTGCCTACAGGGTCCCCGAAGGGTTAGGCAGAGATGTAGAGGTTGTACCCACGCACCGACTTTTCGCTAGAGATATATTTTACGTGCCAGCGTGACAGATGGCGAGTCCATCGCCGTTACTCAAGCACGACTATACATACGCCTTTGAGTTTCTTCTCAGGCGTATGATGTTTTCCTGCACCGTAAAGCTCGTTACTTCCCACATATCCAAAAAGGTAAAGAAAATGTTCATAAAAACATATATCTGGAGCACTGCACTATATGGTTGTGAGACGTGGACAATGACAAAGAGGGATAGAGAGGTGTTGGAGGCATTTGAAATGTGGTGCTGGAGAAGGATGGAAAAAATCAGCTGGACGGAAAGGGTGACAAACGAAGACGTGCTGAAAAGAGTTAAAGAAACAAGAATTCTGCTGGAAACAGTCGAGAATAGAAGAGGAAAGATGATAGGCCACCTTATGCGACATGATAGCTTCTTTAGAAACATTTTAGAAGGAAAGGTAGAGGGGAAGAGAGGAAGAGGAAGACCAAGATTAACATACATGGGTCAGATTAAGGAAAAAATATCTCTCATGACGTATAAGGAGGTCAAGGAGGTTGCGCTGGACAGAAGCGAATGGAGGGGACTGCATCAGAGACGCCGACAAGAGCCCAGCTCTTAAATTTGTGATGATGTGATGAAAGCTCGTAGTGTGAAACCAATTATTAATTATAGCTATACACAACTCTTAATTAATTAAATATATCTTGTTATTACTTCGTACGTATCAATTCCATATGAGGTTTGAATTAGATGTTTAAGGGTGAATTCAGTATATACGATTTAAATTGTTTTAAAGTGTCATGAAAGATGTCAACATCGGCTAAATGTTCACTTATGGTGTTATACTGAGAACACAGGCGTGGTAGCTATCCCAAATAAAGCATGATCTAGGAAATATTTGGTCGCTGTATAAACATAATGTAGTAGGTATGCATTGACACACTGCAGCAAGTCCCTTGATGCATGTCACTTAATGTCAGTTTGGTGTCACAGGCATCTATGCATAGTTGATCTGTGTTGTATCTCCTGGCCACATGATATTCTACTTGACTGTACTCGTGCATCAGTGGCAGTGAAACAAACACCATGCCTTGTATGAATGGTGAGTTATAAGATGTCTGTTAACACTTACAATGAACGATGAAGAACTTACAGACATCTGTCCAACGTAACGAAACGGTTCACAATTCAGATACGTACGACTGTTCAAGTTTTACATATATACGGAAATTGCTTAATTCTGTTGTATCTCATAATGGCAGTTTGAACAGCTATTTTACCAACAATAACTTTTTAATATGTATGTCAGAGGAAGTATGAAAATTGCTTGAATGCAGTCGAGATGCGATCTCTGCGAAAAATGTGCGGCGTAACGATATTAGATCCAATCCGCAATGAAGAGATTCGCAAATCAACAATCGGCGTGAATGAGGGCGTGATTGTAAAGATGAAGAAAAGCGTTGGTTTGGATACATAGAAAGGATGATGAAAGATTGACGAAACAGATATACAAAGCAAAAGTGTGTGCAAGAAGGAAGGATCGGACTCTGAAGGACGGGAACGTTAAGAGTACTCGAAACCGACGAGCATGTATGAAGAGACTGATGAATGTGGACGAAGCGAAAGAGGTATGTAAGTCTAGAGAGAACTGGCGCTCTATACTCTCAGCCTACCCCGTTAGGGACTTGGCGTGATGATATGTATGTATGTATGTAATTTTTTTAGAGCCGTGGTGGCCGAGTGGTTCGAGCAGTTGCCTGCGACACAAAGGTCGCAAGCTGAACGGTTAAGGAAAGCCTCGAGAGGAAACCTGCATACATCTGAGAAGACATTCAAAGGCGTATGTAGGTATAGTAGTAGTAGAAAAACATTTCAAGGAAGAAAGCATGTATATAACAGACGATGTAATATTATAAATAAATAAAGGAAATGAACCTACCGTTTTGGTAGGACGTGCTTATTGCAATAGTCACCATTTTGATAAACGTTGGTGCAAGAAATAAGCAGATTGTCTTCTATTTGACTCCCTATATTTATACGTTACACGCGTATCCCTCCGGGTATAGCCTTACCTTACCTATACCTTTTGTTGGGATAAGTGAAGTGAAGATGAGTGAAGATGGAGAGCTTATATTAATTTACCTTTTTTTTGCGGAGGCAGCATGGAATCACATCATGGTGCCTCACGCGTTCCCACACGGGTCCTTTAAGGTGTAGGCAGTGGTGGTATTGGTAATACCCATATTTTTTATGGTGCTAACGTGACAGATGACAGATTCTTAGTACCAATATTTTTTTTACCTAGGCTGTTATCTCTTTAAATAAGACAGAATGTGATTATTTGATTTGATAGTAATGCAACGAATCATTAATTAATGATATGATTCATCATTCAAAAACAATTCACTTCACACAATTAAAAATCGGCCGTCTGGTCTAGTGGTTAGAGCTCCTGACTGCGAAACTTGAGGTCGCGGGTTCGATTCCCGCTGAGGGCAGATATTTGTGTGTTGAACACGAGTATTTGTTCCTTAGTCTTGGATGTCCTATGTATTTATGTATATATATATCTATCTATATAAGTAAATATATCGTTGTCTAGTCACCATAACACAAGCTATGCTTAAATTGGGACTGAGACAATTTGTGTGAAATTGTAAAAAAAAAAAAAAACCTACTAGGCTGACTATTACTTGGTTACAGCCATAATATTGTCACTTTGCAAACTGAACCCATGAAAAGGACATAATTAAGCAGAATTCCTAGATACATAGAGAACATTCTGAAAAGAAGTCGCTTGGAGCTCATGATTTGCAGCCTTAGGCAGGCTTGGAATAGGCGTGTAAAAATCCCGGGCGCAATGCATGCCAATTCGCCGGTGCCGGACAGTGCCGGTCGGCCGGCCGATCGTATTGATGTACAGATAGCAGATATGTCAGAGTCTTTCGAGTAGTATCCTGCAACACAAAGATTGCAAGCTCGAATCTCGACTGTACCTTTCAGTTTTTATGAACTTATGGACATTGATTAGTCACACCACGAGCTTTAAAGTGAAGGAAAATATCGAGAGGAAACTAGCATACGTCTAAGCAGAAATTCAAAAGTGTATGTGGTAACATTAGTTTATATTAAGTATGTGACGTTCAATAAGAGTTCCTTGTGTCCCTGACGGTGAATAAAATATTTAAATTTTTTGACTTTGATTCAATGTTATAGTCGTGCGTCGTAACGGTGATGGATTCGACATCTATCACGTTGGCACCTAATATATATCTCTGGCGGAATGTGGGTGTGTGCGCTCTACCTACATATCCCTGCAAACCTTTAGGGACCCTTGGGAAGGCTTGAAGATACAATTATTTAAAAGTTTAATGCAAATTAACCTAAAAATGTACATCTATGAATAAAAAACAGTAAATAGGCGTAAAATGTATTTCCCATAAATACAAAGTAATCTAAGTAACTACCTACATATTTCTCAAGAAATTTAAAGTCGTAAGTAAAACTTTATGCGTGGTTGAGAAATGGTGATGGTCTCGATCTTAATATTATTATTATTATTATTATTATTTTTTATACCACTTGGGTGGCAAACAAGCATGCGGTCCGCCTGATGGTAAGCGGTTACCGCCGCCTATGGACGCTTGCAATACCAGGGGTATCACTCGCGCGTTGCCGACCCTGCAGGAATCTTTTCACACCCTTCTTGAAGAACTCCATGCTGTGCTCTCCAGGGAAAACCTCAACGGGGAGCTCATTCCACAGCCTGAGCGTTCGTATTATTATTTATGTATTATTATTTGAACACATACTCTCTTAATTATAATTATATTTAAAAATGTATGTGTGCTGTTATTTTGTCTGCTATCGGTACGTGAAGCGGGCCGCCCGTGACTGGTATATGAATCAAGCTGGTCGGAGGGCAGTTTCAATTTGCCCCGGGCCGCCGCCTCGTGCCAAGGTGCACTCTTTACAATTCGTACTTTGTCACTGCACTGTGTCATATTACAGTCAATATGGAATAATATTTATGCAGCCTGATCATATATGCTATACTAGAAGAGGCGCGGAACTTTGTCTGCATAAGATTAGTACCTAATAATGAGCTCCGTGGGGAAGGGGGAGGATTGTTATATTTTGTTGACAGCAGAGGGATTAGTTATATGTAGCCAGCACAGTATAAATCTCGGAACACTGAGTGGCAACGCGCAAGTGATTGATACTTCGGTATCGTGACCTTGAATAGGCTACGGCAACCGCTTCCCATGGTGGGCCGTATGCTTGTTTGCCACATTTGTCGCATATAAATGCGAATTATTTTATTACAAAAACGTTTCTTTTCGATTTTTTTTTTATAATGAATTTGCATCGCCAGGATGCAAATTGAAATTTGAACGACTATTAAAAGAAGGATAACTGCCGGTAATAAGGTGAATGGAGCCATGTCGGCGTTGATGGGCAGTAAAAGTCTGAGCAAGGATGCTCGAGTTGCTGTCCACAACGCGATATTGGTACCTACCTTATTGTATGGCAGCGAATCCTGGGTATGTCAGAGGAAGTATGAAAATAGCTTGAATGCAGCCGAGATGCGATCTCTTCGAAAAATGTGCGGCGTAACGATATTAGATCGAATCCGCAATGAAGAGATTCGCAAATCAACTGGCGTAAATGAGGGCGTGATTGTAAAGATGAAGAAAGGCATGTTACGTTGGTTTGGACACATAGAAAGGATGAGTGAAGAAAGATTGACGAAACAGATATACAAAGCAAAAGTGTGTGCAAGAAGAGGTAGAGGAAGGCCACGTTCCAACTACCTGGATCAAATAGATCGGACTCTGAAGGACGGGAACGTTAAGACTACTCGAAACCGACGAGCATGTATGAAGAGACTGATGAATGTGGACGAAGCGAAAGAGGTATGTAAGTCTAGAGAGAACTGGCGCTCTATACTCTCTGCCTACCCCGTTAGGGACTTGGCGTGATGATATGTATGTATGCATCGCCAGGGCATTATTTGCGCGTTGCCGACCCTGAAAGAATCTTTTCCCCCCTTTACGCTCCAGGGAAAACCTCAACGAGGAGATCATTTCACACACAGCCTGAGCGTTCGCGGAATGAAACTCCTTTGGCACCGCAGATGAGACCTTTGTGGTTTCAAGGTATAAGGATGAATTTTCTGATTATTTCTTAATTATGCTCATAAATAAACGTAAAGGAGCGGCGGCTACCTTTTAGAAATAATAATAATAATATAGGTATGATTATAGCCCCATATTTCATATTCAAAATAATATAAACGTTCAAATCTCGTGTTGGAATTTGTAACATAAATATGTATTTACTCGAATTGAGATGTGGTTGCAAATTGTCGCCCGGTGTGAAATTTTTGAAATATCGCCGCGAACCTATGGCAAATAGAATATTTTGTGGCGCCAGCACGCGCCGCGCGTCTTATATTTAAATCAAGAATATTTTACAACCCGATCTAGTGTAGATTCCTGAAAATACATTTTACATGCAGGTGAGCTAAAACCGTTCAAGCACGTCAGTTCATACACATTTATTGGTATCAAAAAAATACAGAATTGGAACTGAACTGATAATATTTTTTATTAAGTAATGCAATCTGATGATTTAATTATCAGAGGACAACTTATAGCTAGAACATGAATAGACTTAATAATTAGAAATGAACGCCACATACAAGTTTTCACGAATAGAAATTTACAAGATAGAAGTAGACATTATAAGACAGTACTATGTATAAAAATAATATAATATATCCTCACGCCTTCCCACAAGGGTCCCCAAAGGGGTAGGCAGAGGTGTATAGGTAATACCCACACACCCACTTTCTGCCAGAGGTATATTAGGTGCCAACGTGACAGATGGCGAGTCCGTCGCCGTTACTCAAGCACGACTATACATGCCTTTGAATTTCTTCTCAGACGTACGCAGGTTTCCTCTCGATGTTTTCCTTCACCGTAAAGCTCGTGGTGTGACTAATCGCTGTACTTAAGTTCAGAAAAACTCATTGGTACAGTCGAGATTCGAACTTGCGACCTTTGCGTCGCAGGCAACTGCTCGAACCACTCTGCCACCACGGCTCTATAGTACTATGTATATATTTATATCCTCACGCCTTCCCACAAAGGCATCTTAAGACCAGGTATATAGGTAGGACCCACACCCACTTCCACCAGAGATATATTTTAGGTGTCACAGATGGCGTCGCCGTTACTCAAGCACGACTTTACATACGCCTTTGATTTTTTCTTAAACGAATGCAGGTTTTCACCCAATGTTTTCCTTCATCGTAAAGCGTGAGACTGTACTTAAGCTTAGAAAAACTCATAAGTACAACCGGGATACGAACATGCAACCGGGATATGTATTGCACGCACTCGAACTACTCGGCCACCACGATAGTATTTTGCACGGCATTGGATTATTATAAAAGCGGAAGTTTTATATTAAAATGTTAAAGTAATCAAATCAAATAAATTTATTGCATGTAAAAATAATCTTACAGCAGACATCATTTACTATGCTTAAAGAAAATGAACTACAAAAAATATCCCATTTCTTCTCTAATGTGTGTGTGTGTGTGTGTGTGGGTGAGTATGTGTACAATGTGTATAATATCTGCATACGTTTACAGAATTACGAAAATCATAATGTTTGTTT
>JACCPG010003999.1:0-17876 GCA_016069955.1 Drepana arcuata | reverse complement strand
TATTTCTGTATAAAAATAACAATTGAAGGTTTTGTGCTGTTCCACAATGTCGAACGTAGGGTACGATATGGATACTTCGGGTGGTTTAATGCCGGTCAGTTGATTTATTAATTTAACAAGGGAAGTTTTATCGCTGAAAAGTTTTAGGTTCATGGCGCCATTTTAGTGAGCGATTAGTTAAGTTTGTTATATATGCTCATAACAAGAGTTTTGATGTGTTGTCTAGTTGATTCGTGCATTGATAAAGCCGCCGGACGAGGAACCCGTCGCGCCAAAGCCGAAGAAACCCCAGCATCCATATTACAAAAGGCCAGGCAAAGGTCACAATCATGACTCTTGCGACGCGTGTGGCGAAGGAGGGGACTTGATATGCTGTGATAGATGCCCGGCTAGTTTTCATCTTGGATGCTAGTGAGTACAATTGTTATTTTATGTGTAATTTTGGTACTTCAACTTTAAATTCTCAATCAGCTATGGTTCAACCCCAAAATAATTGCAATTGTGAAAAAAATTTTAACAACCTAAAAGAAATGAGACATATAGAGATAACAAAAAATGTTTTAGTCATATAAGGTTATGATTTCTAATTTCAGTGACCCCCCTCTGGATGAAAATGATATCCCAGCAGGATTGTGGTTATGCAAGGAATGTCGAGCATCAGATGCCGAACAGCCTCCTAGTACAAAGAGTTCCCGGGCTCAGTCACCTGCTGACAATAAGTCAGATACTGAGAAGAAGACACGGTAATTATATAATAATTATCATAGATATTTTTCTTCCAAAGAGCAGTGGCCGTGTTTTTTGAGTAGATGCTTACAACACAAGGATTGCAAATTTGAATACTGACTGTACCAATGAGTGTTTCGAAACCTAAGTACAGTGATTAGTTACTCCACTAGCTTTACAGTGAAGGAAAACTGGAAAAAGGATGGTGATGGACTCACCATCTGTTACATTAGCACTTACAATATTTGTCTTGGGTGTGTGGGCAGTACCTATACACCACTGCCTACACCTTCGGGACCCTTGTAGTTAGGCTGAGGATTTTTTTGACTAGTAAGCATTCATCTTGCCTCTTTCACACAGAAGACTTACTCACCTCACACACACTCACCACACACAGACACTCATATCTACAATAAGTTTGGAATATAAATGCATGGAGTAATTATTAATGATTTTTATCAAAAGCTAATTTACTTTTATTGATAAGTTCACCTACTGTGGAGGATATGAAGAATTTCTACTGGATTCCTATTTGAATACCTCCTGTTTGTACTGTACCTGTTTCTGGAGGCTATTTATTTCTGATGGTAGATAATACAACCTTTATTTTATTATTTGTGTTATTGTAGCTCCCTTCGCACTAACCGAGCCAACTCGAGCAAGAGCAAAAGCAAAGATGAAGATACTGAAGTCAAGCAGGAGATAGAGAATGAAAAAGAATTAACTCCTATGGAGGTATTTATTTATTAATTTAAAAGGCACATAATAATGTACCAATGAGTACTATCCCTATGAGTTTATCTGATATTATTAATCACATAACAATACACAAGTTTAAAATTATATTCCATTTGTGAAGTTAATAAGAAAAAGTATAATATTGTGAAATGTAAATGTTGCAAATGATTCCAGAATGTAACATTACAGATGTTTAAGGGTAACTGCTGGAATTATGTATAGTAGTCTCACTCATTCTACATCCTAACAAATAAAGAACTCAGGCTAAGCATAGGTATGAAGTGCATGTGGATAACTCTAGTGACAGGCAAATGAAGAGCCGTGCGGTGAATGGAGAGAGCTACATGATGAATATTGCTGATACTGAGGCCACTGTTTTGAATTTTGAACAGAAAAATCAAATAATTTATTAAGTGATGTTTGCATACTGCATTAATTTCGAAAAGTAAGCATTGGTACCTGTAAGAACTACAGTGTTGTGTTATATCTTGAAATATAAAAGCCGAGCCCTGTAAAAGGCCATGTTTGCTCTGAATGCTCAGGGCATTGTATGCTATAAATGGACTCCAGATAATGCAGCCATATTGTGTACAATTATATTTGTAGGTGTTGGTGAAGGCTGCTCGGATTATGAATCCTAGGCAGTTTGAGTTGCCCAGGGAGATGCGGATACCATGTATATTCCCCGGCACTGAGAAAGGTTAGTCTATTTACCAATCAATTCAAATACAAAGATTACAATTACTGATTTTACCATTAGTGCATGGAGTGGTCTAGAATGTAAAGATTCAAACCTTGACTGTACCTACTAATGAGTTTTTCTTAACTTCAGTGCGTTAGTAGTATTAAACACACCATGAGCTTTACGGAAACATTGTGAGCATAATACGTGCTTAAGAAACGGCGATGGACTCGAAATATTTTTTCTGTATTATCTCGTAGCGTGAGTTCCCGGAACTTCTGCTACTTAACCGAATTATGGCGAGACGTTTAAGCTAAGCTAAGCCCTCGGCTCGAGCGTAGATGCATGACGAGCTAGAGAGCCGGGCTGGAGTGGTTATTTTGCGTGCGGCAGAGGGCGGCGCGGCGCCGGAGGCTGCAGGCGTGCCGCTGCCGGCGCGCTGCTGCTTCGTGTGCAGCGCGCCCTGCAAGCCTGCGCCGCTGCTGCAGTGCGACTACTGCCCGCTGCTGTTCCACCAGGTACAAGCCCACTCGCCGTGTTACACCATTAACTACTGTTTACTGTGACATGTTCATCCGCGGTAAATTAATTGGTTCATCCGTTTCCAAGGTTAGATGTTATACAGTCATTAGGTGAATATACTTCCTGCCTTATGACTAGTGTGATGCCATTGCAGGACTGCCTCGACCCACCACTGACTGCCCTGCCTACTGGTCGCTGGATGTGTCCCAACCACGTGGAACAGTATATTGTAAGTTATCTTTTCAAAAACAAAATGTATTTTTATTTTATACACCAATGTAATTAATTTCAACAAGAGTCTCCAGAAGGGTTGGCAGTGGAGTGATAATTCTTTGATTTGATTCGAGATATGTGCGTGTTTATTGACATTACTCAATATGTCCCTAATTTTGAAATATGGGCCACTGTAAATGTCCGTACTGAGTAATAATTGACTGAAAAGAAAGTTTTAGAGGTCAGTGATAGTAATCCTTGCTAGAAGACTGCTGGGAGAACAAACTGCGAAAAATACTCTCAATTTATTCAATATTAGTTTCTTACTTTTAAGGAGTTTCACAGCCCATTATTAGCTTATTTTATATACGCGAAAACTGGTTTTTATATTAAAAAAGACAGGATATAGGATCAAATCCTTTTCCATGATTTTATGCAGGACTGGAAATTGGTAAACTCGATATCGGCGACTGAGCGCGTGGCGCTGTGGGACAAATTTTCCGGCCCGGTGGACCAGCACGCTATCAAATTGGATTTTATTCGCAGGGCCAGAAGAGCTAAGCCAGCTTTCAGGTATGTACTTCGGTCTTTTTTGGTTTTAGTTGTGCGCATGTGGCTTCTCTGGTAGATTATAATTTGTGGATGTCTCTAACTATTCCGTATAAAATTTTTTCTTTTCTTCAGATTTTTACAATAATTTTCAATAGTTTTTTTTGTCATATTTTGCTCAGAATTTGTTACAGCACTGATGACAATATTTGTGTCACTTGTTTAATTTGTTATTGTGGGAACATTGTAGGCTTTGTAGATTCCCAGATCTTGTTAATTTTGTTATATTTATCTTGTTCTACGCTTTTTAGTATAGTATGCAACGACCTTTTGTCTGGCCTACGCTGTTCCCCATACTTAAGTACTAATGCTGTAACATAAATAATATTGTTATATCAAATCAATGGAAAAGAGTCACTATGGAGTTTCTTGCCCGATTCCTTTCTATGAATCTAGCCTAACTTGTAACCCGAACCGTGCAGCTTTTTCGACGTTTTATAAGTGCCCGTCTAAGCCTTTGTGAAATAAAATATATAGATTTTGGTCACTTGTTAATTTATCTAATTAGAACTAGTTATCATAGTTACATTATAAATGCGAAGGTTTGTGAGGATGTTCGTTCCTCTTTCACGCAAACGCTATGAAACGCTAATTGGAGGGAAGATACCACAGACATCGATTATTAGTTGGATCGACTGGGATAAGAATGATCGAATGTTCCAGAAATAAAACATTCCTATGAAATGATAATTTTACGCGGGCGAAACTGAAGACTCTTAGGTTTCCAACATGTTTTTATTGGTGTATGTAGCTATGTATGTATGTATGTTATTGTCATCGTATTTTTTCGAAAACTGTCGGGTAGAGAACGGCCTTTTTTAAATGTGTGCGACGGCGTATACATCAGCACCCTGTGTAAGCTCGAAGCGATGGTGCTTCAGGATAAAGGTGCCGGTGGCGCAGCGATCGCGCGTGGTGGTGCCGGCCATGGTGCGGCGTCACTACCGCCGCCCGCCGCCGCTGCTGCCCTCGCGCCGCGAGTACGTGCGCTGCAACAACGGTCGGTACTGGCCACTACCCCACACTACCCCACGCACACCACTACCCCATGTACACCACTACCGCCGCCCGCCGCCGCTGCTGCCCTCGCGCCGCGAGTACGTGCGCTGCAACAACGGTCGGTACTGGCCACTACCCCCCACTACCCCACGCACACCACTACCCCATGTACACCACTACCGCCGCCCGCCGCCGCTGCTGCCCTCGCGCCGCGAGGACGTGCGCTGCAACAACGGTCGGTACTGGCCACTACCCCACACTACCCCACGCACACCACTACCCCATGTACACCACTACCGCCGCCCGCCGCCGCTGCTGCCCTCGCGCCGCGAGTACGTGCGCTGCAACAACGGTCGGTACTGGCCACTACCCCACACCACCCCACGCACACCACTACCCCATGTACACCACTACCGCCGCCCGCCGCCGCTGCTGCCCTCGCGCCGCGAGTACGTGCGCTGCAACAACGGTCGGTACTGGCCACTACCCCACACACACCACTACCCCATGTACACCACTACCGCCGCCCGCGCCACTTCAGTGCCACTAATATTCACCCTCCCACAATCATGGCATTCAGATTGACTAACATGATATAAAATATAATGCATCTAGTAGGGTTGTCAACAAACAAAATTATTACAAACTGACTAAATATAATGTTTAATCGAGCAGTGCTCAAGAATCTGAAGGCGAGCGGCGCGTACTCGTCCAGCTCGGAGGGCTCGGAGGGCTCGGAGGAGGAGGGCGGCCGGCACACGGTGTGCATGAACCTGGCCTGCCCCGAGGACGGCGGGGGGCGCTGCCCGCGGGGGCGCGCGCTAAGGGGGGCCTCGCGCCAAGACGCGGCCGACGACCTGCACGCCATCGACGAGCCCAAGGTCAGTGCACCCCCACCCCCCCCCACCCTGGCTCGGCCCCAGTGCGCCGGGGGCCGGTGCTCGCTGCAGCTCCGAGAAAGATGGTAAAAGAATCCTATAGGGTTGGCAGCGCGAGAGCAATAGAAGCGTTGCAAGCGACCATAAGCGACGGATGTCACGCTTATTTGTCACCTTAATGGTATAAAAAAGCAGAGCATTTTCTATGGAACATGTGACATCATTATTTCTTGTGGAGTCGTAATCTATATTATATGAGTATATTTTTTTCACGTCTTCTTTACTATACGTCACAGCTGGAGAAGCCCACCGACGACTCTTCTAGTGAACTATCCGACTCCGACTTCGAGTACCTCACGGCTGCGGTGAAGCGACGCAAGGTGTCCCTCGGGTCGGACCGGAGCCCCAACAAGAAACGCACCGAGAGACTCGAGCTGCGACTGGACGAGGACGCCGAGGCGCTGCTCGCCGTCGTCGACAACCAACTTAAGAAACTGGACGAGAGGCTGGTCAAACTGCTGGCCTGGCAGAGGCTGCAGCAGGTGAGGGGCGCTCGGCGGAGGCGGGCGGGCGGCGGGCGGGTGGTGTACGGCGAGCGGTGTCTGCGCAGGTGCTGGTGGGCGAGCTGGCGGCGGGCGCGGGCGCGTGGCGCGGCGCGGCGCTGGGCGCGGCGGCGGCGGCGGGCGTGGCGCGGGCGTTGGCCCCCCCGCGCCTGGCGCGCCTCGGCCTGCGCCCGCACGCGCTGCCCTCGGAGCTGCTCTCGCGCGCCGACCGCGAGCGCATCGCACGCGCCGTGTGGGGCGCCCCGCCCGCCCCGGCCCCCTCCCCCTCCCCCTCCCCCGCGCCCGCCCCCGCCCCGCCCCGCTCGCCGGGCCACTCTCTCAGCGACGCCTGCGTGCGCGCCACCCTCTGCGCCGTGAACCACCCCGGGTGAGTCCGCAGACGTGCTTGAATATAATATACGTATGTAAGCTTCAAAAATTAAAACGAAACCCTTACTGTCGTAGTAGTTTTCACCGAATAAGGATGGGAGAGATATCTTCAGTACACTAATACACCACCTTCCAATGCTTATGTTCGAGTGAGTGTGTGTATAATGTAACTGTGTGTAGCAGGGGGAGTGGGGCGGGCGAGGTGCTGGGGCGGCCCATCCCCATGCGGCTGGCGTCGCTGGCGGTGGGCGCCGACAGCGGCTGCCACGTGCGCCTCGACGCCGCGCTGTGCCGCTGCGTGTCGCGCAACCACGCCGTCATCTTCATGGACGAGGTGACGTATACTGCATCTATTATACATTCATATCGTAACCCTTAAAAAATAGAGTGCCAAATTTCATCAAATTCTGTTCAGTCGTGATTAAGTGACGTATATCCTGACAAACATTTGCATACACAGTATAAAAGCTAAGCTCATATTTTAATTACACTGCATATTAACGATCTTTGTCTCGTTAGAAATTGATTAGAACCGACCTCCGTAATGGCAGCAGTGGGCCGTGAGAGTGAGTGTCATCCGTGTGTGGTTGTGCAGGTGAGCCGCCACTTCGAGCTGATCAACTACTCGGAGTGGGGCTCGCGTGTCAACGGCGTGCTGTACGCGTGTGACGTGGCGCGCCCCGCGCCGCCTGAGCCGCCTGAGAGGGCTGCCTTCAGGGGCCTGCTGCGGCAGCCGCGCCCGCGCAGGTACACACACACACACACACACACACACACACACACACACACGCACGCGCGCGCAGGTAGCCCACACACACACACACACGCACGCGCGCGCAGGTAGCCCACACACACACACACACGCACGCGCGCGCAGGTAGCCCACACACACACACACACACGCGCGCGCGCAGGTAGCCCGCACACACACACACACACACAACGATGCGTGTACTTTCCAGGATCAACGGCGACCTAACAAAGCCGACCAAGCAGGAGTCCCCCTGCCGCTGTCCCCCCAACGCGCCCACCGCGCTGGGGGCCTGGGAGGGCTCGGCGCTGGTCCCCCACGGGGCCTTGCTGCAGTTCGGCTGCCTCATGTATGTCTTCAGCATCACCGACGCGCAGGCCTTCCCCTACGAGACCACGATAGAGAACCCTGCTCTATAGTCTTTGCTTTAGCCGTCTCTTCGACGAAGAGGTTCCATTACAGTAGACAAATGTGTTAGTAGGTAGTAACCTGTACTCTGGTTGTTCCGGGGGAAGGTAGGCTCAAAACATATTATTTGCAGATTTCTGTTATGTCGAATACCCAGGGGATATAAGGGGAGAATTATTAGGGGCCATTAATTAATTGCATTAGGACGAATTTGGGCACATACTCCTTTCTTACGTAAGATTTTATCCGGTTTTAGTTAGAAATCACACATTTTGACTCATAAAATACTACGTAAGAGAATGGCGTTTACCCTCGTCCACCGGGATAAGGTCCGAGGGATCTTTTCGTGTCACCTTAAGGAGATAGCTCTCTCTTGCTCTGCCGCGGGACGATGACATGTAGCCAAAGCAACATGCAAATTGTTTTTATAATTATTCCGTTGACAATAAATGTGTTAGAATGTTTGTTGTGTGGGAATCCTAAGTGCAGGGCAATTATGACAGCCACTTTGTTAAGATAAAGATCCTAAAGGTTGTGGTCAGTCAGTGTTGAGTAATACAAATAAGTTTGTGTGATAACAATGCGAAAGTTGTACGCGTGCATAAATTTTTTTATGTCTGGAAAGTGGAAGACAGGTATATTATTTATTACTCTATCTCGGAAGTGAATTCCTCGCAGCCAACATGATTATTATCTATTTGCATTCTCCACAAGAATGCTAGTGATTAAACTAATTATACAGATGGTCTCAGAAAATAGACCAGTTGTCATCTAGAAGTTGTCGTATTGTAAATGTATCTTGAAGATGAAATGAAACAAATGGCTCCAAAAATATTAAAGGGCAAATTTTCAGTATATATTTTTTTAAACTATTGCCCGCAAAAAAATGTTGCCTGTAGATATTTATATGCCGGCAACATTTAATTGCATCTCTAACGACTCATTTACCCGAAGCAACCCTTGGCGTCGAGGATAATGAGTGCTGTTTGCTATTAGTCAACCTTGGGCATAGTACAATGGGAGTTTTACCAAAATGTGAGATAGTTTGTATGGGCAAATAAAAAAACTTGCTTCCTAAGAATTATTAATTTTGTACAAAATATGGCGTACTTGGTAAATTATTTGTATATCACTAGCGTAATTTATTCTACAATTATCACTATGTCGAAAGTTGAATTTAAGATGTGTGTAATAAGGCTCATATTCGCTTGTATCTTTGGATTAGTCTATTTGTAGAAAATTTACCTGTGAAGTTATGAATCTGCTGATCTTTGAACTGTAGTACATCATTTTGTAACTGGGTTGGTTGTTTGTTATGTAAGGAAAGTCGCGTGCATGAGTTATTAAATATATAGGACGTATGTGTAGCCTGTGGTATATGAATCTTATTAATAGCGTCGTTAAAGGGGTTGTATATCTAATACACACATCGAATAAGGAACTCATTTTTTCCTGTCCAATTCGTTATTGTATTTGTCAATCATTCTAAAGAATACTAAACAACAAGTTTGTATAACGTAGATATAATTTTAATAGTAAAAAAAATCGACATTAATTTTTGTAAGTATGTAGTGAGTAATTTGCGGTCACTGCTTGTCGTATAGTGTTCGTTTTCGGTAGTAATTGCCTGTCGATCGGACAAGCAAGGCTCTAATCCTATGACAAAGCATATTCATTGAAATATATCAATGATTCACTATAATAAATAATATAATATAATATATCCTCACGCCTTCCCACAAGGGTCCCCGAAAGGGTAGGCAGAGGTGTATATGTAATACCCACACACCCACTTTCCGCCAGAGGTTTATGTGCAGGTATTAGGTGCCAACGTGACAGATGGCGAGTCCATCGCCGTTACTCCAGCACGACTATACATACGCCTTTGAATTTCTTCTCAGACGTATGCAGGTTTCCTCTTGATGTTTTCCTTCACCGTTAAGCTCGTGGTGTGACTAATCACTGTACTTAAGTTCAGAAAAACTCATTGGTACAGTCGGGATTCGAACTTGCGACCTTTGGGTCGCAGGCAACTGCTCAAACCACTCGGCCACCACGGCTCTATGATGATGATTCACTAATCAATTAGAAATCCCCATCAATATTACAATTGATTAGAAATCGCACGCCAGCGGTAATTAAGTACTGTCATCGCGGCGATGTCTGTTCCGTGAGGGAACACAACTAGTTTAAACGCACTATGAAGGTTATATTAAACCAATTATTATAATATGTTATGTAATGTAGTTGAATTAATTAAGTTAATTAAACTGTTTTGTCAAACTATTTTTACCAGACGTGTTAGTACAGATAGCGCCATCCACGAAGACGCACCCCACAGATTTCTAGTAGAGGGGGGTTGCGGGGAGTAAGACCCGAGGCTATTAATTGTAGTGTGCCTGTGCACTTATAGGTGGAAGTAGTGACTCACATTAGTGGAAGGTTGCACACTTACACTGTGAACTATAGGGAAGAATAGTGGGGCGCGTTTTCGGGGCTGGAACTATAATATCTTCCTATCAAATAAATGTTTTCTCCACCCGTTCATCAATATCATCACGTAAAGTCCCAAACGGGGTAGGTGGAAAGAGTACAGCGCCAGTTATCTCTCACAAACCTGTTGCTTCATCCACATTCATCAGTGTCTTCAAACGTGCTCGCTGGCTCGAGTAGTCTTGATGTTTTTATTTAATACGTTTCCAAACGAGTCCTGCTCTTCACTACGAACCTATGTGAAGTTTTGGTAGATAATGGTAGTTTTATTGACAAACTAGTAAAATATTCTAAAATTTATAATAATTTGCATGCAACGATTTGTACTGATTTGTTATAGTAGGAATTTAGGGAATATATTGTATTTCTATATGTTTGTGTATTGTATACTGCAAGTGTAAAGTTCAAAGTAGCTAACGCAGAGAAATGCTAGACTTAGAATGTATTATCAATCAAATTATTACCATATTATTAAGCAGTTAAAGTTTAAATTCTCAGTACACCTGAGCAGTTGTTACGTCGAATGGTGTCGCAAACACCAAAGCTCACAATGTAGTATTTTATACAACAGTGCATATTCTTAAGTTGGTAATTGTAGTACTTTATGGTGTTAACGTTTGTGAGAATTAAAGTAATTTTTAAGAAAGACTTGTTTTATTATAAATTCTTTAGATCAATGGCGTCACTATATCCCACGGGTCTTGTGAATCACAGGAAGTATCCTCTAGTGTGACAAATATGTCTTCGTTAGACTGTCTACATTGGATAACAATGAAATTCGATAATTAATATAATAATTAATTAACCTAATCACCGTTGTCATCAGGATCTTCCTCGTCAAAGTCCCTGATCTTCACATCGGCGTCCTCCCCGTACTGTATGATGTTGTCTATGGTCAGCAGGATGTTGTCTATACTCTCCTCTTCCTTGATGTTCAGAGGGTAGAACCGAACTAAACTGAAATTCTCTATAACTTCGCCGATTGCTTCCGTCAGTTTTGCGTATTTTTCGTGCCATCTTGATTTTGCATTCCTCATGTCTGCTAGCAAGGTGTGCGGGTCGGGGTCTAAGAAACTGACAACAGAATGATTTATCAACTAAAAGCTTGAACGGTTTGTATTAAAAAAAGCTAATGAAGTGCAAATTGGGTGCAGATCCACCTTGTGGTAGCAATGTGGACAATTTGAAAGTTTGTGTGAATGTTAATTCCTCATTTACCCAAAAACATACTAGTTGTTCGATGAAATTTGGCACAAGCTGAATTATTACTTGGACACATTATTATTATTCAGAAACTCCAGTAGAAATGTACTAATAGAATCATATATAACGCGGGTGAAATGATGGGACACAGTTGGTCATATATAGAGCGCGTTATATTTAGATGCCAACGTATGGTGAGTCCATCGAATCTCAAGTGCTACTTACTATACACACGCCTTTTTGAGTGTCGTCTTAAAGGTATCTCGTGTATACCTCTAATTATTTTGCTGCATTCCACGCGGACGAAGTCGAGGGCACAGCTAGTAGACAAATAAAAATATTATATATGAAATAACTTACTTGTCCAGCTGCTTTCTAGCAGTTTTACTGAGCAAATCCATCTTGGTAAGAATGTTAACATGTGGTAGCTCCAGGTTCACCATCACACTGAGAGCAGCCATTGTTCCTGGAAAGGAAACAATATTGTTATGATTTGCAGGCTTCAAGTCAGCAATTAGAGACCAGTCTTCTTACAATTCCTAACATCCCACAAATATTTAGGGTCAAATATATCAGCATTTTTGCACCAACTTCAAACTTGAAGCAATAAATCGTTTTTTGATACATTAATGTTGATTGGTAACATAGTATTGCTATCATCTATGCTAAATCATAAAATTTAAGGGTCTGTTTGGAATATAAAAAAAATTTTAATTTCCAAATGCAATATGCAATATGGAAGTACAACTGATAAAAAATAAACAATGCATAATTATTTTCTTAGTCTACCTGTTGGTTTGTTCTGGCTATCACTGAAATGGCTCAACCAATTTTAACAGGTCTTTCACAGGCACCTAGCTAATGTTACATGGAGTAACATTGGCTGACTTTTATTACATAATCAAAATCAAATACACATGACTATATATAGGAAAGCTGTGAACAGGTAGTAATTAAAAATGAATAACCTGATAAAAACTTAGCCCCATCAATCATGAACTGTGAATCAACCATAAATACAACACAGATGCGGAAGTTCCACCTCTGCAGCATGTCCACGAGCTGCCTCATCACAGGCAGGTGTGTGTACAGCTCTATCTGGCCGGGGCAGTCAAATAGCAAGTAGTCATCGTCCACATCTCCCAGTTGTTCTTGTAACCAATCACTGTTTTCTAGCAGGGTTCTGAAATATTGCCATAATCATCATGTCATACATTAATAATACAGAAATGTAAGCAAACTTATTAAACTATTTATTAAAAAAAAAAATATTATTTAAGTTGTTTGTGTATAAGTTATGCAGGAATTGGACTCAACTAGGATAAAACTTACAATCTGCTTTGAAGATTATTTTTATATACCTGCATTCTCATCTTTCATTATTTGATCTATTTGATATAAATAGTTACATTATCAAGAGCCAGAGGAAGAACCCTTCAAACTAACTAGATCAAACCCACTCAAGATGTGTGATGTGATGTGATGTTCACACTCAAGGATGGCAAGGAAGCATATATGGAGAGACTGATGAATTTGAATGAAGCAATAGGAACTGGAACTCTACCTACGTAGTAAGGGACTAGGTATTATGATTTAAATAAATATTAGTATAGGATATCTGTGTTATCAGCCTGCAGTTATGTCACTTTCCTTTCTACATGTTTAAACTAATTTACCATGTAATTCTTCATCTTAATAGTTGTATTACCGTGAACTCACTCAATACAGAATACCAGGCCCCCATTTGGTCCGAATTGTAACTCATCATCTTCCATAGCATCATCCAGGTGAATTAGCTCCCTGATGTCCACCAGGGGCTCGTAATCAAAGTGCTCCGCTGCTGGGTCTAAGTTTACAACTTCTACTAGCCTCTTTGAGTCACTGGCATGCCTCACTATTGTAGAGCAATATGTGGACTGAAAATCAATTATGGACTTTCGTTAGTTTATTAAAGTTTTTAGTCAATTATAGTTAAGCACAACCTCACATATTATTTTAAATAGGTATTTTATAGATTTCTCATAAAATAAACTTGTATTGGCTTACCTTACCACTGCCAGCAGGACCTACGACCAATTGTGCGTACCGCATTTTGGTACTGTTCTAGCTGATGACACCCACGTTAATAAGCAAAACAACACAACTGGCACTGAGTTTTCAACCTAGACAAGTTTCTAAATAAAATTGTTAATATAATAAAAAGATTGCATTCAAAATTGTGTTATTTACTCGAAATTCAATTCAATCACAAAACGCTCCAACACATTCCTAACACGAACAAAATACAAGATACTACGTATTTTCCTGAAATATATCCTCTGCAAGAAGGCCTAACCTAACATATTTGTTCAAAATTTTTACGGCGTCAAACTAGGTATCTTGTCAACTGCACGTTTACGTGGAAAGCAAACGATGAAGGGTGCCAGTAATATTTTTTTGGTAAAACAAGGAAATCGTGGGTGTTAACGTACTATTTCTCCGGTCAATCTAATATTTGTTTTTGTTTAGAAATTTGTAATACACACGCGTTTTTGACATTTTTGTTTTGGTACTTTTCTTCTGATTGAAACAAGCAAATGTCGGAAATCATGCTGCCTTAAATTCCGGCTTCCTGTTCTCGCTGTTATCGTTTGAGGAAGCAAATAATTCAGGAAATTAATCTACGAGGGGACTATTTCGTAAAAGCAGTTGTATCTACAATTCTACAAATGTTTTAATTCAAATATCAATAAACCGGAACTATATGACTTTGAAATATCCAGGTTCTATGTCAAGTAGGAAAAATAAATGTACGTTCGAATTTTAAAGTTCATAATTAATTGTCAAGCAACAAATTCAATAGTCAAATCGCAAAGTTTGAGAAATCTACAAACAGAAAATATATTAAATATGTCAGCAATTGGCATAGATTTGGGTACAACCTATTCTTGCGTTGGCGTGTGGCAACATGGTAATGTGGATATTATCGCTAATGACCAGGGGAACCGCACCACCCCGTCATACGTCGCTTTCACGGACACAGAGCGCCTGATTGGCGACGCAGCTAAAAACCAAGTGGCGTTGAATCCAAAGAACACAATATTTGACGCTAAGCGCCTTATTGGAAGGAAGTTTGACGATCCAAAGATTCAACAAGATATGAAACACTGGCCATTTACAGTGGTAAATGAGGGTGGGAAGCCTAAGCTCCAAGTGGAATATAAAGGCAAGAAGAAACGCTTCGCTCCTGAAGAAGTAAGCAGCATGGTGTTGTCAAAAATGAAGGACATAGCCGAGGCATACTTGGGCCGAGCTGTTAAAGATGCTGTCATTACTGTGCCCGCCTATTTTAACGATTCACAGCGACAAGCGACTAAGGACGCAGGAGCAATTGCTGGTTTAAACGTTTTACGCATTATAAATGAGCCCACTGCTGCCGCATTAGCGTATGGCTTAGACAAAAACTTGAAAGGTGAACGGAACGTCCTCATTTTCGATCTAGGAGGAGGTACTTTTGACGTCTCCATCCTAACCATAGATGAAGGGTCCCTATTTGAGGTGAAAGCTACAGCTGGCGACACACATCTGGGTGGAGAGGATTTCGATAGCAGACTTGTGAATTTTCTCTCAGATGAATTTAAAAGAAAGCATAAGAAAGATCTTAAGGCCAATCCAAAGTCTTTGCGTCGCCTCCGCACAGCTGCTGAGAGGGCTAAGAGGACCTTGTCATCAAGCACTGAGGCAAGCATTGAAATTGATGCACTTTACGAAGGAATAGACTTCTTTTCACGCGTATCAAGGGCGCGATTTGAAGAACTCAACGCTGATCTTTTCAGAACAACTCTAGACCCAGTGGAAAAGGCCCTTAAAGACGCTAAAATGGATAAAAGCTCTATTCATGATATAGTCTTGGTTGGTGGGTCTACAAGAATCCCAAAAATCCAGAGCCTGCTTCAGAACTTCTTCAATGGAAAAAAGCTAAATCTTTCCATAAATCCAGACGAGGCAGTAGCCTATGGTGCCGCAGTTCAGGCAGCAATATTGAGTGGCGAACGTCATTCAAAGATCCAGGACGTTTTGCTTGTAGATGTAGCACCGCTTTCTCTAGGCATTGAAACCGCTGGTGGAGTCATGACGAAGATTGTCGAACGCAACGCGAAGATCCCTTGCACCCATTCCCAGACATTCACAACATATTCTGACAACCAGTCTGCTGTTACTGTTCAAGTTTACGAAGGAGAGAGAGCTATGACTAAAGACAATAACATTTTGGGGACTTTTGATTTGACTGGCATCCCCCCAGCTCCTCGAGGTATTCCTCAAATTGATGTCACATTTGATTTAGATGCTAATGGCATATTAAACGTATCCGCTAAAGAAAACAGTACTGGTAAAAGCAAGAATATTGTCATAAATAATGATAAAGGAAGGCTTTCCCAAGCTGAAATAGACAGGATGTTATCTGATGCTGAGAAATACAAGGATGACGATGATCGTCAGAGGGAACGTGTGGCTGCTAGGAATAAACTTGAAGCTTATGTTTATGCAGTAAAACAGGCGATGGAGGAAGCTCGTGGGCAGTTGAGTGAGGCAGAATGTTCGAAAGGCCGTCATATATGTGAAGATGCAATTAAGTGGATGGACAGCAACTCGTTGGCTGAAACTGAGGAGTATTTGGACAAGTTGAAGGAAGTTACTAAGGTCTGTGCTCCTTTGATGCAGAAACTGCATCAAATGGGCGGGTCTAGATCTCGATCCGGTGATGGTGGGAGCGATGGGCCTATTATTGAAGAGGTGTAGTCTTTAATATTCGTTAATTTTTTTATGGATATATTATTTTTGTAATTATAAATTCCAGCGACTTCAAAGTGCTTTTTATTTACACGTCGGAATCTGGTAAAAAGGAAACTACTGAATCAAGGCAATGTTTTAGAATAACAGCAAAAAATCTGCGTCTGTCCAGAGATAAATGACTGTCCAGAGCAATGTTGCCTTTGAAAAATTAACTAGCAGAAAATAATTTATAATATTGATTCTGTAGTTTATATGCCAATCAAGCTTGTTGTATAATATGTAATGGCTAACAATACAATACATAATATGAATAGACATCTGCTCTGAATGTCTAATCAACGATGTTTTACTTTACCATAAAGCTCGTAGTACTACGTAAGTCACTAGTCAAGTTCAGAACTGATTGGTATAATAAGGATTCGAACTTGCAATCTTTGTGTCGCAAACAACTGCTCGAACCAGTCTGCCACCACGGCTTCAGTTTATATGTAATGTTTAGTAAAAGCGCTTCGATATTTCAGTGTGCATTGGAATGCAATATATGAAGAAGCAATGATTCTTGACGCTGCAAGAGTAGAAATTATTACGGTCCTGCGCACCAATGCGATCCAGTAAAAGTATACGTTTCTATTGAAGTTATTGTTGTTTATTTCATATATCAATAAAACAATCATACAGGCTTTGCTACAGGCCCCGCTGACTCAATCCGGTGTGAAGAAAGCCAGGGTTCCGGGGTCTAGTAAAGATATATCTTTTATATTAATATTTTCGTAATGAAACAAAGATTGATTAGCAATTTCTTTATTTTTAATTTAATAACTTTAGAAATCGTTCGGAAAGAAGACAATGGTTTCAGCATCGTTATTATTAATATTATGATATGAACAATAATAATTACCACTATTATAATATTTAATACTATCGTAATATTAGAGACAACGTGTTATATTCGTCTATTGTTATATACTAGTCTACCGTATGTACATTAACGCTGCCGGCCAGCACACATCGTAACAAGTCAATTATAAAATGCTGCGCCGATACGATTACGCCCCGAATATTTCGATTACGACAATTTTGCGTACTGAATCTAAAGATTATTCTTTATTGGACATCATCTGAAGGTTTGTTGTTTGATACCTACACAATGTTATATCTCGATTAGTTAAATAACGGACACCTATGAAACGTTCTGTTCCCTGATATGTAAAAACATAAAAATCTAAAATCTACACGTTCGTAATCTGATCAAAAGAGCGGTAAGATACATTTGACAGCTGTCAGTTCTACAGACTATTAATTACTATAATCTAAAGTGATTTACCAGTAAAAGCGTGTGAACAGAAGGACTATGCGTGGGGTGATACTTTTATATTTACATAAAATATTTATATAAAATACATAGCATGGTAGAAGTGAGTATGTGTTGTGAAGGGAAAATATGTTTTTAAGTATACTACGTTCATAGAAAAGATGAATATACATAGAAATGTATTTACTATTATCAAAATCCATCTGAATATTATTATTATCACATAATTGCATGATTCTTAAAAGAAAAAGATACCGCCCAAATTCGGTATAAGATTAAAAAGTCATTTGCATAGTTGCTGATTTCGCTTTTTAGTTTCGCAAAGATAATGCAAATTTAAATTTACTGATACTCGATACGATAATAATGATAGCATGCATGTCTTTGACTGTTACAGTATACATTGTAATCTTTGTCTTTGACTGAAGTCAGAAAATTATATTGGGATTCATCGGTAGATGGCGCTCAAAAATAATGAATTTTTGAAGTTTATAGTTTAACTCAAAACTGACTAATTGTATTAAAATGTGAAAGCGATTTAAAAAAATGATTCAATATTTTATTTGTTGTAAAATATATCTAGATTTGCCCACATCGAGCTTATTGTGTAATTTTTTTAATCAATCGAAATATTCGA
>JACCPG010003996.1:0-32870 GCA_016069955.1 Drepana arcuata | reverse complement strand
CATTTGACCGTGAAGTGTGTATATGCTCAGCTAAGCATGTTTATAATAATAATAAACGCTTTTTATTTGTTACTGACATCTTATCAATAGTATCTACATGACCACAAAACCGGTTTGACTGTGAAATTAAGGTATTATATACATAACATTAACATACTCAAAACAAAACAATTGTCAATAATACATATATATCATCACGCCGAGTCCCTAACGGGCTAGACAGAGAGTGGAGCGCCATTTCTCTCTAGACTTAAAGATTGTCATTAATAATTTCTTCTAAAGGTTCATTGGCCTGGAGAGAGATGTGGTGGCTTAGAGCAATGCCCAGATTGCGACGCGCAGGTAGCCGAGTATATGGCATGATGCATGATCCCCTGGACCACGCGACTGGCATCGAAAAGAAGGAACTTCTGGCACACCTCGCCGGCAATTGTGATCCATTTCACATGCTCGCCATAAAAAGAGGTGACATTACTTACATACTTGCTCATCATTAGTCCCAGAAACTCACGAGAATAAAGCGCCATTGCACTCCATTCCTACGAACCCGGAACAACAAAAAGAGAAGACCGTCGTCTTCCTATGCTTCTTCTTCCAGTATTCGTATCGTTTTATCTGGTTGCCAATATTCCTGCATTAATTATTTTATTTCATTATGACGCATAACACAGCTCATTTTTCATAGATAACACTTATACTTTTACCTAGACCGTAAAGTGTCAGTATGATTTCGTTGTTCAAATATATGTAAGACATGGCGTGGTGGCATTTTGACCAAATCGTCAATCAGTTTTGGTAATTGAAGTATCGATACGTTCCTCAGGACCGGGTACACGCGAGAGGCCTAACCTAGTCCCGAGTGCTTGGTCGCACCGACTGATGTGCTGCCTGTGCCAACCCCACGACGCGCACTTGGAGTTCATGTGGCTTCACCAGGGCTGTCCTAAGCGTTGCGGCTGCGGATACTGGTTTGAACTTTGTCCAGTTGCTGCTCTATGAGGGCACCCATTATATATTACTTCATGTTTTTAATATAATTGACATTTTTAATATGTATTTTCAATTAATAAGTCCTACTATTTGATTATAATCCATACTAATGTTATAAATGGGACTATCTGTTTATGGGCGGTCTGTGTCCTGTTTTACGTCGGAACTAGGTATATACATAATTAAATATGTAAATGACCTCTCAAAAACAACCCCTAAGAGAACGAAAACTATCGTAATTTTTTTACGGAAATCTCAAGGCGAGAGGTTTCATTAATCCTACTAGTCCTAGTAATATTATAAATGCGAACGTGAGTTTGTTCGTGTGCTACGCTTTTAAAGCTTGACTGCGCAACTGACAACTGTACATTATAGGTACATAGTATTATGTAGTATAATGTCACCGTGTGCCCAATGTGCCGAAAACCTTGAACTACAATTCCTGCAATAACACTGGATCATTTGGTTTACAGTTTACTGTCCTCTATAACAGTCTCGTATAAGCCTACATAAATCAAGGTCTTGAAAAAAATAAGCAGTTAAGAAAAAACGTAAAGAAAACAACATAATTCAACGTATTTTTTTCTATTATGTATGGATTATCGTCTAAAAATGATCTTACAATAAAATAAATTTGTTTTTTACAGACATTTTAATTGGTTTTAAAACCCCTTTTCGCTCATTTTGATAATTATATGGAAGATTTTGTCCCACTATATATACTATTATTCCAAAGCCAAGGTAAACGTAGAATAAACAACTAAGTATTTTCACATAACACATGACCGTATGTTCACAGCAAAGCAACCTGCCTACCCATATTTAAAATATACCTGTCACTATTTACAACGAATATAATCTTAAATGCTGAACAATACTCAATCTAATATTAAATAAATCAAATAGATGACCCACCTTACCGAACTTAGTAATAATATCACATGTAGGTACTTCCCATGATTTTACTAGCTATCATTATTTTGTAGGAATAAAATACTCCCCTTGTCTGAAAGGATAACTGTTGGGCTTTATTTCGTTGGCCGGTGTGAAATATACCTTTACTCCGTCTGAGGGATAGCTATCATGAGTAAAGTAAGCTTGGGGACGCACTAGTGTATAAACTGGGTTGGGAACCCTGGTTTGTGAGGCTGGTGCCTGTCTAAGAGGCAGGAGGTCGGCAGGCTCCTCGCGTAGAACAGCTTTGAATCCATGCTTAGCGTCAGCGGTGTACTCGACGGTTCGCTTGGTCCCGTCTGGCCCTACGACGGTGTACGCTCCAGAGACTACATCACCTTGCCTCACTTCGTGCTGGCTCTTCTGGTCTCCTGTGGTCAGGTCCTCGATATTGTACGAGTACTTGTAGTCACTGGGGGTAGGCGGTGGATCTTTCACTATTATCCCCATCGCAACAGGCACCACGCATAATAATAATGACACCTGCAAAAATATACACGTATACTTTAACTATTATAGCAAGCAAATTATAAAAACGCCAAATCATCAGAGTACTAGAGCGTGTGATATTTTGACACGGCCGGTGGCGAGCTGTCGCAACCGTTACACAACTCGCATCCAGTTTCATATTAATTAATCACATCCTAGTACTTAATCTCATGAATAGTTCTTAAGACAAAGTGAGGCAATAACCAAAGGAACAATAGAAGAAAAACAATCAGAGAACGAATCAAATGGACACTTCACAATTTTTTTATGATTTATGTTTGGGAAAATAATAATTATTTAAGTATTTACCCTAAACATGACGCTAAAGCACTCGACAATAGGGTACGAAGTTAATAGCACAAATGAAACGATCGCGGGTCTTATTTATAGAAGCTTGCGTTCACTCGAATGTTCCTTAATGCAACCATTCGCTCAGTGCATTGTCGGGGACTAACAACACAAAATAGTAATTATTATGCTATTGCAAAAATTGTTGCTGAAGTTCTTAACGTACGTACATTATCGATACGTTTTCGGCAAATTAATGCTCAATATATTAAATTGTGTAGTTAGGTGCTTAATTTTATAAATATAAGTATGATAATATATTGACATTATTTTATAGTAGTCAAATTGTAATATAATCTTACTAATATTATAAAGGCGAAGGTTTGTAAGTTTGGATGCTTGGGTGTTTGCTGCTCTTTCACGGTAAAACGGCTGAACCAATGAACTTGTCTGAACTGAACTTTCCTAAGACTTTTGAGCAAATTAATCAGCATTTAGATAATTAATATAAAACAGAAATTAAACATACACATTCGCAGAAAATATTAACCCTTTTAATTATTTAAAGGAAACGAATGCGATACTTTTTAATAACAACAATAACTTCCGACTCAATCGAGGCCGCGTCACAAGCGCAGTCTATCTAATTTTCATAAAAAATATAAACACTGCCTCAACATGCTTATTAATCGCGAGGCCGAATAACGAGATGTCGTTATTCGCGCCTCGCGAATCTTGTTAAACATCAAATTTAATTAATCCTATAATAATCGTTACTTTTCAATGTTTCGATTTTCATTATTTCAGTATTATCAGTGGGTGTGTGGGTGTTGCCTATACACCTCTGCCTACCCCTTCGGGGACCCTTGTGGGAAGGCGTGAGGATATATTATTATTATTATTTTATTTATATGAAGGACGGGAACGTTAAGAGTACTCGAAACCGACGAGCATGTATGAAGAGACTGATGAATGTGGACGAAGCGAAAGAGGTATGTAAGTCTAGAGAGAACTGGCGCTCTATACTCTCTGCCTACCCCGTTAGGGACTTGGCGTGATGATATGTATGTATGTATATGTATATTACCAAGTTGCAAATCAATATACCTACATAGGTTGAAATAAATGTGATGTTTACATAAAATAAAATAAAAAAAATAATAATAATGATAATGATGTTTACATTATTATATTAAACTAGTTGTACCCTGCCACGCTTCGCTGTGGATATGCGACTGATGCAAAAAATAGATAAGAACAATCCTTGATGCGGATTATATATCATGATAAAATTTCAGCTCGATCGGTGCAGAACTTTTTGAGTTTTTGAACCGTACAGAAACCAACATAACATATATATCTATATATATATATATATATATATATATAGATGTGATATTGTAATAAAATTTTGAGGAATCGCCATTTTGTGCAGGTGTAAGCCTTGACAAACGCGCCGAAATTCATATCTATATATACATCGTGATCCAGTACCCACTAGATCCAAAAAAGGTGCTCCCAACACAAATGCGATAGAAGCTACAACTAATACAGATATCTCGACCAACTCGACCCAATTTCACAAACGAAAAAAAAATAATTCTGTCAAACTGTAAGTAATATAGTTTAACATTGTAACGCCCACATATTATTTCTCTAGATCTAGACGGCTATGTGCAGTATCATAAAGCCACGAAGTCACGATTGAAATACTAGCCGTAATATACAATTACCAACTTAATATTCTAAAAGTTCACAAAGAGTTATAGAAGGTTAACAACTATAGGTTAATAACTAATAGGCGAATGGTCACATGACACCTACGTCTACTCTACATCCAGGAGATTGGCTATGTATCAGACAATTGCTCTACATTGTTCTTCTATTTGAACCAACCATTTTACTATAACGGTACGTCTTTTCACAAGGGTACCCGTTGGGTTTAACATTGGCGTTATTCGAATCTGAAGGCGAATGCCGTTACTTTATATCTTCCGTGAGACATTTTTAAGTAACAAAAGGATAGTCGGTCGCTCTGACTGATCAACACTTTCCAATTACACCAATAATCTTTCTTAACAACGTTTTATATCCTCACGCCTTAGCACAAATATCCCCGAAGGGGTAGGCTGAGGTGTATTAAATAGGTAGTACCCACGCACCCACTTTCCGCCAGAGATATATTTTAGGTGCCAACGTGATGGCGAGTCCATGGCTGTTACTCAAGCACGACTATACATACGCCTTTGAATTGTTTCTCAGACTTATGTAGGTTTCCTCGCGATGTTTTCATTCAGCGACAAGCTCGTGTTGTGACTAATCACTGTACTTAGTTCAGAAAAACTCATTGCTACAGTCGACAATCGAACTTGCGATCTTTGTGTCGCAGGCAGCTACTTGAACCACTCGGCCAACACGGCTTACAACATTTTACGAGTATTTCATCGTATAGCTCATATTATGTTAATATAGTTTTTGGTTTGCAACAAGTAGGTAAAGGGGTTTGAATGTGCATTTACTATCAGTTGTTGTCTAAGCAGTCATGATGTTAACAGGCTTATTTATACTGGGAATTACTTAACCCTCTTATGTGGGAGATAAAACACCCAAATGCTATTACTAAACAATACAATTATATGTTGTGTGCTGTCTTTTGCACCCACTGGTGGGAGAAGCCGGTGGGTGCACGGGTTAGACGCTGAATATATTACAAGCTATAAATACATTTTTGTTCGTTCCATAGAACTGAGATACTATTATATATATATTCCAATATCTAAGTGTAAATTATATATATATATATATATATATATATATATATATATATATATATATATAATTTACACTTAGATATTGGAATGTGATATATAAATACATTATTTCGAAGAAAGTATTAAATAAAATACCTGTAATAACATAATTAAAACAAAGGCGTTATATTAACAATTTCATAAATTTCATAAATAATGAAAAGCTTTTAAAATACCTTAAATTATGAAAGAGTATATGAATGAAACACAATATACATTCGACTTGCATTTATGTATTTCCCAATGGAAAAGACATAAACGCGCATAACTGTGTTTTAGTTGTTGAACATAAATTGATATTTATATTGCGCGACTTTAAGTTTAAGTAACTAAAAAAAATAGGTTGTAAAAAAAATAGGAACCTTGGTTCTGTACATAATTTCACACCTATAAGCCACTTGACCCAAAGCTTTTAAACAATGACGCCTACTTATCGTTTAATTCTACGACCATGTCTTTTGCTGCACAGCTGTTTCGTGCATAGATGTGTCAACATTTCAATGAAACTCGATTATTTATTTATATAACCGCCTCTAACCGTCACAACCATTTTACTGTAACATACGCCAATGTCACATAGCAATAAAAATGAAAGGTAAAGGTAAATTAGATTGACATTTATTTATAGAACCGGTCGCCGCGCAGGTTCAGGTCGCTGCTAGTTTTTGATAGCGGGCTAGATTAAGTAACAAAGTTCGTGTGCTAAGCTCCGCAGTCGTCACCACACAAGCCGCTTCACGTGCCGCAACCGTCCTGCGCCGGGCGCGGCCTGAGCCTGACACACATTCGACACCATTATTTAAGAACTGGTTCACTTATTATAAACGCTTTGACCATGTATGACCGACAATAAGGATTTTTAATATCGCCGTACACATGTTGCAGAAATGAAACAGCACTCATCGATTCCTCTTATTTATTACCCTAGTATTAACACTTACAATAAGTACATGCTACATGACAAGCATAAATAAACAATAACGTTAATTTCAGGTCACTTCGAAAAGATGAGTTTGTTCAGGCGGATCTCGAACAAGTTGCCCCGTTTTATGTAAATATATTATGATATTATAATTACCAGTGAAGTAAGAATCAAAAATGGTAACGATCATAATAATTAGAGCGTTTACACGGCTGTGTTTCTGATCGACAATAACAAGAGCAACCTGTTGAAGCGTCGTTGTATGGGGACTAGTGCAGGTAAGCGGGCGCGGCAACGGCTGCCTTGACTACACCCAGGGGCTCCCTGTGCACGACCGCGTTGAATCCGTTGTGAGGGTCAGCGGTGTACTCCACGGTGCGCCGGGTGCCGTCAGGGTCCGTCAGGGAGTAGGATCCCTGCACCACGTCGCCAGACCGAGTCTCGTGTTGGTTCTTGGAATCACCTGACAAACATTAAGCATTCAGAGATAATTGTACAATAAATAAATACCTGGGACAAATACACACAAATTGACCTAGTCCCAAATTAAGCAAAGCTTGTGTTATGGTAACTAGACAACGATATATTTACTTATGTAGATAGATATATACATAAATACATAGGACATCCAAGACTAAGGTACAAATATTCGTGTTCATCACACAAATATCTGCCCTCAGCGGGATTCGAACCCGCGACCTCAAGTTTCGCAGTCAGGAGCTCTAACCACTAGACGGTCGTCAAAACTTATACAAACGTCAAACAATATACTTCTAGAGGCCAATCCTCGTGTAGGTTTTCGGCACAACACTTTTTTTGAACACTGCATTGTGCGCGCTCACCAGACTCAATCACCAGAGAATCAATCAAGGTTCATTGCAACTTTAAGCTATAATTTAACTTTATATACTATAAAACATGGGCTAATTACTTTGATTATATATTTTGTCACCCCATTTTCTAAAATAAAAACTTACTGCTACTAACACTAGTCTCTTTACCTACCCCGCGAGGAAGTGAAAATGTTGGTATAATGTATTTTTAGGCTTATTGTATCATCACAGGCATAGACATCACAAAGGTAACTGGATAGAGTCAGTTCCTTCACTTCAATTAAAATGAATTTGCCTTTAGGCAATATATATGAGTATAAAAATAATAATAAATAATCATAATACACAGAATTTCAGGTTGTCAATAAACACGATGTATAAGAGATAAAATATGTTGACTCATTTACATAACGTTTCGGCAGAATTAGTTACGGCGATACATTGAAGGTGACAATATTGTAACAAAGACATGAATTCAATTGTACATTGCCACATATGGAAAAGTAGAACATTTAAACGTCTACATATTCATGGATATACATATATCACTTTTGACTGGCCTTGTAATGCTATGCATATGCTATAAGGCTAGTCAAAATACACCATGCAATGTTTGAAAAGGTCTAACACCGTTGAAAGATGACGTAGTTTAGCATAGTATGGAATATATTGCGGTAAAATCGTTTTTTGGTCTTGATCGATAGTAATCTATTTCTTCCTACTAATACATAAGAAAATTTGTGAGGACGTTGGTTACCTACTCTAGAACGGCTGAACGAGATCGAACGAAATTTGTCACAGAATATATCTATGGGTTAATCCAACTCATCAAAATATTTATAAGCTGGATTAACAGATATATGTTTGTTTTTTAAGAAGAAAAAAACTGAAATAGCTGTTTCTCACCCGTGATGGCATCCTGGATGTCGTAGGCAAAGGAGTACTGGGGGTTAGGGTCGTACTCTTCCACTGGTGCCGCATACTTAGCGATGGCGGGGTGAGCGAGGCCCACCGCTCCTACAGGGTGAGCCAGGCCCAGTGGCGCCGCTAGCCCCACTGGCCGCGCATACGCGTATGGTGAAGCCACCGGCAATATGCCCACTGCACCTCTGCATACCATCAGCACGGTAGCCAAAATAAGGACCTAAACACATAGAAGCAACAAAAAATTTCACAGACCAACCAGCCTTAAATAGGATAGTTAGAAAAAAAAGCGATACGGATTCCAAATCGGTTCTAATGATCAGGCCAGTAAGAGGTGTAAGATTAATATATATGTACATATATATATTTACACAACTTCCCACAAGAGTCCCCGAAGGGGTAGATGTAGGTATGTAGATTTATTTTAGGTGCCAACGTGAAGGGTGGCGAGTCCATCTAGAATATATATGTATAATAGATAAATATAACATTAATCGATTTGAATCCATACCTTCATGGTGTGTTTACGTTCGGTGGACGCTCAAAGTGTGAATGCATTGGGGTGCGCACGGTTAGCTTTTATACGCATGCACTGCACATGCACCTATGCACTCAGAAAAAGCCTGCATTTGTCACGGCCGGCCCCGTACCCTTTACACTAATAACGAATGCATATATTAGATAAGCTGCCTCAGATATTCTAGCGTAATATTGTACACCAGCTGCGCCCTGTTGGTTTCACCCGTGTAAAATTTTAGTTCAATGGTAGATTGTTCTCTAGAATAAAACATATCCTATATGTTAATGCAGATAATGATCAATTCCTGTGCAAACTTCATTCAACCCCGTTCTGTAGATTTTGCGTGAAAAAGGAACTTTCGTATATATAATATTATGAACACCTACTAACGAACAATTTTCGGTTGTCGTCAATCCGCATCGCTTTCGACCGTTTTAGCCCGTAGGCATGACAATCTTCGACAATGACAATAGAAACAATATTGTCACGGCCCGGCGTTAGGTCACGGTCTTGTTGTTAGTAGGTGGGTGGTCAAGGACTTCTTTTTCACTTATGCATCAAAAATCTACATATGTAGATCTAGGTATAAATGTTCAATGCTTTATATACCTTTTCCTCAAGTAACTGGCTCCACAGAGCAAATTGGATGTTAAAAAAAGTTGGGAAGCTTTCACAATAATTTTGACGTATTACGGCCCATAAATTTTTCAATCAATTTTTTTTAGTACCTACATATGTATGTGTACACTTCTCATCAGAAAAATTGAAACACTTCCCGTTTTAAGGTTTCTGTCCTAATTGAACACAAAAGAGTTTTCAATCCATTAATAAAATCACATGATTGTATAGGCCGTTTGGTAATTACAGTGATAAGCGAAAATTCTAAATTCTAAATTTATTATATTTAGATTTTGAGACAAAAATGTGTTTAGAGTTGGAGTAAATTTCACCTTTGAAAACAAAACATTTGCGCTTATCTTAATATTTCGTTCATGTTTTCTGTATACTGTGACTTTGGGACGTCTGAAAAAGTCTTTTTTTATGATAATGGATACTCTGCCCGCAGAAGCCGCCCAAGTGGTGGCATTGCTGGATACTGGACTTATATGGATAATAATAATATACTGGATATGTATATGCCTATAGGCTATATGCCGTATGCAAGTATTTAAATCTATGGGACAATCGGTATTTTGTTTTTTTTTTTAATATTTCTATGGACTAATAATAAATATACCACCTTCATTCCTAGTACACATTTCGTAACTCTTGGGCCAGGGAGGCTGTATAACAACACGTTAACTTTTTGGGTCACAGCTGCGCGTTATCAGAACTCATGTGTTGTATTATATGCGTGATAGTGGTCATACAACTACACGCGTGCAATAATAATTCATAATGGTCAAGCCTTATGCAGACAATCGATTCTTATTAACAAATACTTTGGTCAAAGGTACTTTTATATTTATGATACCCGCATTTAAACAGCTATAGGTTTTATATATAGCGTTTTTTTTAGAACTACAAGGTAGCATATGGCCTTTTTTGATTTCTTGTATGTAAATTGGTTATGAAGATCGGTCCAGTAGTTAAGACATGAAAGCGTAACCGATACAATATCTTTCTACCCATTGATGGTTAGTGGTAGAGTGGTTTAATTCACCAGCAAATTCTAGATTGCAGGTTGAAACTTAAGTAGTCTGTGTACCAAAGCGGTTTTCTGATCTTAGTAAATTATACTCTAGGGAGAAAGAAAATACCTTGGTTCGTCATACGTCAGTAGGCAACCATTAATAAAAAAAACTAAGCTTATTAAGCTGGTTAAGGACCAACCCTTAACCATTCTGCCCGATAGGTTAATTTCTGTTAACGTCTGCTTAAATCTGAGTTTCAGTCCATATTACTTTACTCTTTGTATTGAACTGTTACAGTATACATTGTAATCTTTGGTTTGAACGTTTGAGATGTTGATTGTAATTTCGAGTTATACTAAAACAAGAGCTATCTATAGCTATACATAGCTATAGCTAAATATTTAGCTATTATCGCTAGCAGCGACATCTGTACGAGGCTTGCTAAATTAAAATAAGCAGCTCTTACGTCAGTACGAGTGTAGGTCAATGCATATTGTAGTGAGATGATTAGCAAACGTTGTTTTTTTTATGTATTAACGGTATGGCTAGTGTTTTATTCGGCCAAACTATTTGTGATTTAAGATTTTATGTTATCATTGTTTATAATTAGTAAGTAATTATGGTAGCACCAATCGTATTAGGAGGAGTGATCATTCAAAGTAATATATCAATCAATCGTCATTAAATAGCGTCCAGTCTAATAGAATTGTATAACTTTGAATTTTACTTCAGAATCGGTTCAATAGTAGACTTTGTTTCAGAATTTCATGAACCACTATGCTTACAGCCTTGAGGTAAAATTATTGTGCCTGAAAGGCTAATGTTCAATATCATGAATATATTTATATAGAAAAAAAAACTGTTTATTTATGAAATTAAACGTCACTTTTGACTGTCTGTCTGGCTCCTTTGCCATTATTGTGTTGTGTAAAATATAATCTGAAAAGGTAGTGTTTGTTATGTTTTTATAATAAACGTATTGTGTATTTAGTTAGTGTGTAAGTACAATGGCAGACTTCGATGCGATATATCTAGATGAGACTGAAAGTGAGGAGAATATAGAAGAAACACATGTGACGTTAGTGCCTGACCCTATCGTCGTTCGCGGAGCTGGGAACATGACCGTGTAAGCTTTCGTTTTCGACTATCTGCTTGTCACCATCAGCTGTTGACTTTCTTTAACAGCAGTATAAATTTTTGCTCTATAGTATATGTGTATACAACAAGTAGCCTCAATTTTTTTATTCTTTGTCATTGCAGACTGATGGCATTGAATGCATTATTCCTTTATATTTATGTAGGTATCCGAGATGTTGAGCAGGCGCCAAATTTACAGTTTTGTACGAATGATGGAATAATTCACATAAGTTAATAGGCTGTATAATACTGTTTTTATTTACTATCATTTACAAACAAATAAGTAAAAACACAAGAAGAGAAAATTTCCTGAACGTTGTCCATTTCAAGGTTTCCATATCATGCTCGCAACCAGTTCATACTGGAGTTAATCTCTGTTTTAATTTTAGCTGAAAAGTGACCAAACTATGTTATTAAAACGACCTTCTTAGTTCTAATATAAGGAAATGAAGTAGCTAAAACATTTGCCACTTGAAAGCGACCTCTAGAAGTGCAATCTATTTGACATATAGAGCTACTTATTATTATTATTTTCTATTTATAAATAAATAGTTGCTACTCATCAATGTATAATGTATAAATAACAATGGCAGTGTTGTTTTGATACATCAGTCCCTATTATTCATATGTATTTAAACTCATATTTAAAAACAATATGATCAAGTTATTATTAAATTCTGGAAAGGCTCTAAGTATATCAATGTGGCACAATGAAATTTTGTTATATCATAAAGGCATCTATATCTACTGGAAGGGCATTATTCCATTGTACATGATATAAAACAGATCACCAGTGCAATGAAGCAAAGGTCTTAAGTTCAAAGTTATCTAGGTGACTCCATTTTATAAGAATAAGGATTTACTGGTGTTATCTATTATAATATTTTTGCAGACTATGAATTTTAGCAGACATTCATAGTAAAGTACATCTTTAAAACTGAGTAATACAACAATGGTTAATGGTTTAAAGCCTTGGTGGCTGAGGTGTTTGAGTAGTTGCCTGCAATACAAAGTTTGCAAGGTTGAAGCCTATCTGTACCAATGAGTTTTTTTTAACTTACAGTGTAACAACAGGACAGTAAGACACACTGCAAGCTTTATATTCAAGGAAAACATTGAGAGGAAACATGCATGTATAGTTGTGCTTAAAATTATGTAAATGCTTTGGTCATAATCTTACATGTTGTTGGATAAATAAATAAATAAATTGATAACTTGTTTGTTTTGGTTCCAAGTAATTGTGTGTTGTTTATAGAATTATATGCCCTAATTGTGGGTTATCACTTGCCATTATTTTGTATGTAATTTTCGACCAATATTTGGAAAACATTATCCTTTTGTTATTTCTAAATCTTATTTTTATAAGTATCCCTTGAAATGCATCAAGGGAGAGGATTCTTATAATTTTGTTTACTGACAATAATAATCATCTTAATATTTGATCTCATTCCCCAAATAATGAACTATTTCTCAATAGGAACTACCAGCTTACAAACATGCTTATAAAATTTGAAATACAGCCAAGATTGAGGTACTAATCGGATGTATTTCAATACCAATTGGGCGCTCAGGACGGGAAGTCAAGAGTACTTAAACTGATGAGCATGTGTAAAGAGACTGATGAATGTAGACGAAGTGAAAGAGGTATGTAAGTCTTCAGAGAACTGGCGCTCCATACTCTTTGTTCCCTTCCCATTAGGGACTCGGCGGAATGATATGATTAAGGTACTAAAATTTGTATTACACAATGGGAATTGAATCTCAAACATCATTAAGATCACTAGGCCAGGCAGCCATCAATAAAATATATGTTGAAGAGAATATGCTTTGGCATATTTTTTTGACAATGAAACTAACTGTGACTATAATTGAACAAAAGTTTTAAATTACAATTGTAATGCATTATACTATTCAAACTAGGTCAAAGACTGACTCATATAACAACTGTCTCTCATGTGCCCAATATCTAGTATAAAAAAAATATTGAGTGCTTGATTTATTTTTAGTCTTCTCACAATTTGTTTGTTCACTGAAAAGAATAAAAAATGCTAAAAGTTGCAGTGACATGTGCATAATCGAAATCTTTATAGGAGCATGTAAAGGAGTGAAAATATAATAAGAAAAATGTTGATGGAAACATTATGTATACAATATATATATATATTAATAATATATTATTATTATATATATTATATTATATTATAAATATTTAAGCTACATTACAATTACTCATAACTTAAATATAGGCCTGACTACCTGGAAGGATGAGGTCTGGGTTCCAAGGTACCAAGGTCCGTTGAAAAAGGTTCAAGAGAGGTAGGGCATAACGGAATCTCCGTTAGAATTTGGAGCTGCCTGACTGGGGCAGGACCTCCACCTTATAGAAGTCTGTAGCCAAATAATTAACCCTATCTACACCCTGATTATGTATGTTATATTATTTTTCAGCTTTGGCTTGAGCAACCGCTTCAACTGCGAGTTTCCTTCTGGACTTCAATCGCGCGTGGCTCCCGAAGAGTATCAAGCGACAGTGGCGCGTATTAACAGCGTGCTAAAGAAGACTTTACCAGTAAATGTTAAGTGGCTATTCTGCGGCTGCGTCTGTTGCTGTTGTACCTTGGGATGCTCTCTCTGGCCCGTCATTTGTCTTAGCAAACGGGTAAGCTATAGATACATTCACAGAAAAAAACCCTTTGGCGAGAAAGATACGATAACTTTTGAAATCCAATATGTATGTTATGTAAAAATAGTGTCTGAGAGTCGGCGACGGACATGTCACCTATCACGGGGCACCTAATTAAATCTCCGGTGGTCAGACGTTCTATACTGCCTCATGTGAGGACCAGGCTAGGCTGATGCAGTGAGGACAGTTTTGGCCGTTACTAGTAGGAAACATTGATAGTTTTAGGTACATCATATCATACATATCTACTTTCAATATGTTAGAATCCAAGACTATTGCAACTTAAAATGTGAAAGTACCAGTTACCAGTTCAGGGGCATCCATTAAAAACACAGTACATCCGTTAAAATTTCAAGATTTATTAATTGACACAGGGTCCTCATGTCCTGACAGTTATGTATGCATTATCTGGAACATTTCTTCACTAAGTTACTCCTTATAATAAAAATATCTTTTACTGTCAGTTTGTATGCTACTTAAACAATTTGTTGTATATTGCATTAGATATCAACACCTGGGTTGCTATGGAAAATTGTATATGTGGTGGCTGTTTTTGTCACTTATTTTGTATTATATTGTATTACAGATTAGTTGGTTAGCCTTCCTAAAACAATATAATAAATAAATATACTTATTATTGCAGACTCAGCACTCCTTGAACAAACTGTTGGAGTGGGAGAACAGCCGGCTGTACAGCAAGCTGGGTCTACGCTGGCGGCTGACTAAGCAGCACTGTGACTCCTCCTCCATGATGGAGTATGTGCTGCTCATAGAGTTCATACCCAAGATACCCATATATAGGCCCGACTAGGCCGCCCCATCCATAGACACACTGTAAATAAGCATAGTCTGACGTCATCACATCTCGACAGCATAATTGTGAGGCCAAGCCAATTCACCTGCGGTAGTATATACATACCTACGTGGAGAACACAACCGCTGAAGCGATAACTTACAACAGTATTCACAGTAATAAGGCGACAGCTTGCGAACTAGGGCATTATCACTCTGAATGCTGCCTTGGCAACGTCCTTAATAGATTTTTAATGTAAATTGTAAATAAATGTTGAATTAATTAATTAAGATTGGATCAATAAGCGGAATTGTTACATGCTTTTATATGTAGCTTAGTGCTTTATATAATGTGTATACCTAACGATAGGGAACTTGTTGTAGTGCGTGTCTGCGGCCTAGTCGCTGGGGCTAATTAGGTTATCAATTGTGTACTTGTAGGCTGAAATGAACACAATATTTTCCTACCTATTCATAATGTACAAACATAAATTGTTCTGCAAAAATGAACTCTACGAATTGATGGAACATTGCTTCAGATAGTTTACTATCTGAGTGTTTATGTTCAAACAGTGTAATGCCAACTTGCCTAATTTATTTTATTGTTCGATCAATCAAATAAATACTTATACTTTTTTGTTCTAAACCATCACATGGACCCATGTGTTCACGTATACAAAATGATGTTCAAGTGGCATTGACCTTGAATCAGTTGCATTGAATCTAAAACTAAGTCATCATGTGTCCGCACTCAATTAACAACCTATTGCAGTCTATCAATGGTTCAAAATCGCCAGCACTGAGGCGGTTATGACAAACAAAAGAACAAACTCAAATGTGAAGCTTTAAAATATATGCTTGACACTATTTGTCGAATGATTGTAGTAGCTACATCGCAGATAATAATTGTATTGTTTGATATACATATTATTATAATGGTGCCGATGCTTTGCGGTCCGAAGTCTGCTGTATTAGTCAAAGGACTATGGGCCTTATCTAACAGCAATATGGTTCAATAGTGCTTATCAAAAGCGCGACTAATGTTAGAATCGCCATATATTCAAGTGCAGTAAATTATGTTCATGCAATGTAGTCCATATGAGATATGGAAGTAACACAAACGTAACACTACAAACTGATTAGTCATATTGAAATAAATTTTATTGTTGAATTGAAATGTATCTCGTAATTTATAATCGTTAAATGTTTTGTCATTATACTGTTTACCTTAGCCGTTAAATCATATTTATGTATATAATAATAATGGCTGGCGAGATGGTGTTTTTACACCCCCCGCCTACCCCTTCGGGATGGTGTGAAAATGTTATTAAGGATGTCCATAATTTAGTTCAATCAATGGCTAAATGTCATTCGGTTCATTAAAATCATTATTAGATATTGGTATTAATAAGTATGTGTACTTATCATTTTATAGATTTAATATTAAACTAACAATTAACACGCAATAAGAATGACAATTAAAAAGCAGGTTTTCATACATTGTAGTGGATAGTTGGTATCTTTATTATGGACAACCTCTAAATTTCTTACAACCTTAAGACTCGTTGTATCGTGAAAAATGGATGTACTTAGATCTCGTTAATTTTGTAAGTTTTGTAAGATAATTTAATCTCAAATTGTGTGTACACGCAGTGACGTAAGTATACCATCGGTCGGTGGCAAATTAATACGCAGGGGGTTAAATGAAATTTGCCAAAACAGATGCCAAATTTCATCCAGCCGATCGGGATTGGATGAAATTTGGCAAAGAGATAGATTATTAGCTGGGATGACACATAGTATATTCCAGAACACATCTACCTCTGACGTGACGGTAAATAAGTTCACTCTACTGTGTTACACACGCGTATATTTTCATCAATATTGTTCTCGTCAGCTTAACATTTGTTCAGTTTAATCGACGATGTTCACTCAATGGGTGAGTGTACCCAGACAATTTATTATATTGATGATCATTGTTAGTTCGTTCAGTCTATTAGGAATAGCTGTTTTTTTTTTCATATTCGGGAACCAAACGGTCGAATAAATTGATATATTAGTGTCAGATTTGTGTGGGGCTGCTGCACATAGAACTAGGGAAATGTTCAGGACTGTGTTATGAGACAATTAGCGTATATAATGTTATATTTGGTACTTTTGGAATGGCCCTCTTTTCTCTTTTCAACATGTTGTCCTTATGGAAAGTAATATGTGCAAGCGATGCCACCGCCGCGGCACGCCACTCACGCCTAACGCCACACACTCGTAGACACGCACCTGACCAGCTCGGCATGCTATGCTGCCTTACCGCCAACATTAGCCACTCTGCTAAACACGCAACGGTTGAAAAGCGAACAGGGTATGTTGATTTAAGTTGTTATGTAAGGAATTGTACATATTTTAAGGATTTATAGATTATTTTTGTTCAAATAAACTCACTCTTTGTGATGTAATTGTATACTTGTTTCACTCCTGTAGTCTTCTCAGGAAAGGGCGGGTCAAATGAACGCTGCGAACTGTGGACGCTTATCTTCATGAAACTTCGTTATCAGAGTTATGTCCGTAACCAGGCTAATTAAAGGTTTGTTTTAGTAAAACATGTAATAGTTGGAATTGTATTTATTAAATTACTTCATAATATACATACAGCAAATACAAGGCACTTAGCGCTATGGTCCCTTCGAATGGTACACTTATACGTATGACAAACTGACGCAACATAAACAATACATGTTTGATACTCGACAATATACATATACACGTACATACATACCGCGAACAGTAAGCACAAACAATTTGTCCGAAATATAAACAACGATAGTATAAAATACATCATATTGCGTGTTATTGTTACAGTAAATAATACATTCGTGGCCTTTATCTCTGCTCGAGGTTACGATTGCGATTAACTAAGAGTAATTTACAGTAAAAATATTAACAAACGGCCTTCATTGCGACCTTCGGGCGCAGTAAGCCACACTTTGCGTACCAAAGTATATGGATATCGCGACCGCTGGTCGGTAACGTTAACTAGCGTTAATTTAATTACATCTAATATTCAGATCAAGTCGAGACTATAATTACACAACCGTTATATAAACTACATGTGTTAGCATTAATATATTATGGGACGTTGATTTATCATCATCATATCATCACGCCAAGTCCCTAACGGGGTAGGCAGAGAGTATAGAGCGCCAGTTCTCTCTAGATTTATACAAGCTCTTTATTTACATTCAGTCGTTCGGAGCCTAACTAACCCAAAGAAGCCGCGCTGCCGCCGCTACAGTTACTGGATATTCGCGTCAATCACATATGACACTAGAATAATTATAACCAGAATTTCGTCAAGCTCTGTGAAAACACTGCTTTAAATAACTGTTCAATGAGCATTTTTCATATGTTAATGTAACTAATTAGCGGCACTTACGTTTATTATGGCAAATATACATTGGAAGCGCGAACATTTCAATTGTACACTATCAATGGCTTCATCGCGTGACTCTGACGTATTCAGACATAAATACTTACAATTTAATTGACGATAAAATGTTATAACATCATCGTATTGCACCAGGGTCGACTAAAGCACAACGTACAGACTACACGCGCCCTCCATATCTGTATACGGGTAGTGGACGTCAGTCTTCGTGTGTTATCGTTAATTATCACATTGGATCTAAGGGCAATCTACACTGGGATAAGAAATTTAATATAAAAACATTTTAGCTGATATGCACGTAATTAGCGGGGAACTGTCCTGTAGCACCATCGGCCTCCCCGAAGTACCACTCATCGTTGAGTTTGTAGAGGAGTGTGAGAGACTCGCCGGCGCGCAGCCGCAAGTCACCTGGCTGGGCGGGGTCGAAGTCGTATAGAGCAGTGACGGTGGCCTCGTAGGCCCCCAGACCAGCGGCGCCGCTGATGGCCCCGAGGCCCGCGGCCGCCGGGGCGCTCAGCGGCACCTGCACCTGCACGTAGTTGGACGGGAACATGCCCTCGGCGCCGCTGCGCAGCCTCCCGAACATCCACTCGTTATCGATTTGCTTCAACAATGTTATCCTCGCGTTCGCCTGGACAAAACAATACTTAATAAATAAATACATACACATTATTCTCATATTTATTTTAAGGTACATTATATTCGTACGTAGCAAAAAATAGTAAAATGATGAGAACTTAATATTTAATGCTAACATAATCGCATATCTGGCGCCTTACGAAAAAAAAAACAAATACACTTCTCATCAGAAAAATCGAAACAATCAAAAACCTTGCAAGTTTATGTTTTGTCATGATTATTAGAAACATGTGACTATTTAGGAATATAATTCGAATGTCGTTTAATAGTGAATAATATGAGGTATAATTCAATTGGAGTAATTATATAGGAAGGGAATTATTGTGATAAAAGCATAGAATGACCATTCTAGATCTATCTATTCCGTACCAAAATTTAACACATAAATAATATTTAATGTATTTTAGTATTAAAGAAGCCGTGGCTGCCATGTGGTTACTATTATTATGATTTTAGTCGTGCTTGAGTAACGGCGATGGAATCGCCATCTGTCACGGTGGCACCTAAAATATATCTCTGGCGGAAAGTGGGTGTGTGGGTACTTATACTACCTATACAACTCTGCTTCGTGGACCCTAAGTGAAGGCGTATTTTAGTAGGTATAAGCTAGGCTTGAGTTTGTTCAAACAATGAGCTTATCTTATCCATCAAATTGCGTCCATCCTTGCTTTATCGTGTCGCTCAATTGGACTAATGGCAGGATGACGTGTCTTCGTGTCACGAAACCCTGATCCCTCGTTATAGGCTATCAATAATGTACCTAATATATTAATATATATTACAGGGTACCTAGGAACATAAATCGAAGAATTTTAGGCGTAGTTCCACATCAGTTCGGGTTAAGTACGACCCCACGTTAGTTTTTTTTTATAATACATGGGTGTCAAACAAGCATGCGGACCGCCTGATGGTAAGCGGTTACTGCCGCCTATGTACGCTTGCAACACCAGGGGTATCACTCGCGCGTTGCCGACCCTAAGTATAGTCTCATGGCGGCTACTTCTCCTGTACTAGAGCGAATACAGAATGAACTGAAGTAAAATCAATTCAGGCTACCAAAAAATACTACAGAACCTGACTTACTCCTCTATATAATCTCCCCAATCCCAAATCCCCACTAAGTTACACCGGTTAATATAAGTGGTAGCACAGAAAGCCAGACGCGCCTGATAGCAGGTTCTAAGCTACTTGTGAGCGAGCTCGAAATCGTTGAAAATGCTAGGGCATGAACCACATCAATAGTCCTACCCATCAGGATTACTCAATTTGGTGTCGGCCATGAAACCTATTTATAGTTGTGGTGCACGCAGAAATTCTGGATCGGCCTAATAGTCCTTTATTTATGCTTTTGTTTTAGTTTACCTGTCTTCGTGTTTGTATTGAGTGTGTATTGTGTAACATATGTGTGTGCCTTAAACACAAAACAAAACCTTATAACACAATTGACGTCAGTGTGAAAGTCCTCAATATGTCGTCAGAGTCAGCAATTCCGTACTAAGTTTGGTGAGAAGCAATCAACCTATCCTATTACGTTTTATATTAACTCTATGTCTATTTCCCCACCCAGCGGGCGTCGCTCAACCTTAATGCCTGCAAACCAAATTTACCCTTGCTATGCCCGCCCGGCATGATTAATATCACCAACTCAAACCAAATATGAATTATAACGTAAAGTAATAATCAATTCATTCATGCTTACACGCTTAAGTATCGGAATTAACAAAAATGAATCATTAACAGCCTGCAAGTTACGTAGGTGTGAACACGATTGACCACGACACTGTATGGAAGTGCCCATTTGATAACGAGTTCCTGTAACCGCGCACACAATCGGCGCAAAACATTTTTATCTGCACACAATTACAGACAGTCGCTGTAATGACAGCGAGTTCGAAAAATTTCGAAGCAATAAATTGATTGTAAAGCATTGTATGCCAACAGTCAAACAATACGCATTTTCCTGGAACGTCACTCGGCCATGTGTCCACCTTTCGACGTAAATATTATTTGTCGTGCGTCAGCTCGCGGTGTATTATGTATCTTGTATACTATACGCGTACATAACATATACGTGTCTACGTTACATATTTATACTAATTAAGAGAGAACTCGCTATGGCCTCACAGCTATGTTTGGGACACCTCGTCATTGGTAAATTGGCACATGTTTACGGCCCTCGACAATTACTGAAACATTCTGCAAGATAATAAAATATCAGTATTATTCATAGAAAAATATATTTGCTTAAGCATAAGAATGATATCTAGGAAGTAAACCAATAAAAGATATGTACATATATGCGCCCCAGATACCTACCTATAGTAAGAAGTATAAAGACGACAATAAAATTATAGATCGTGCAAATAAATTGATTACGTACGTTCGTAGAAAAACCTGTTATTTGTTTTGATACACAACCTCTCAATAGAGGCAAATCTCAAGCAATAAAAAATCGTGGAATACTCAATTAAGTATTTTTATAAAAGAGAGTGAAATATCACATGTAAAACGTATTTAAGACGTAGCCGTAACGTAAATATGGATATTGTTGACCGTGTTTTTTTTTTAATCATTATCACTTTATGACTAACGGGTGATAATTAGCATCGATTTATTTTATCAAATTTTGATATCGTGGCTGATTGCCAACGTTAAAATATTAATGTTAAAAACAGATTTTCGTTATCACATACCTCAATAACAAAGCGAAACTTCGCTTTCAATAAAAATATGATATACAAAAAAAAAGGTGTGAAGCAGCGTTCGTTTTTCCTCAAAATGGAAAGCAATCCAACCCATTTTGTACTATCAACTAAATGTCTCATACATTTAGTTTAGTTTAAGATTTAAGAAGCGCCCGTCCGACAGATCATTGTCAAAATTTTTCAGAATGAATGCCAAATGATTGGCAAGCGACAGAGCTTCCAGAAGCGTGACTTATTTTAACACGCTTTATACAGGTTGTCTCACAAAATAGAACTATTATCTTGAAGTTGTTGGGTATTGTGAATATATAGTCATGACGATGTAATGAAACAAATAGCTCCAAAAATTACAAGATGACAACATTATCTAAAGTGGTAATATCCACTCCGAAACATATTTTATGGGTTTTTTTTCAGAAACTGTTAATGACATACATATAAAAACGTAGTTAGATTAGATTTTCTACATGCATGAGTTTATCGTTACAGCACATTTTTATGCAATAATAAGGTCACCTTGAAATGTATATTGGTTTTATTTATTTGTTTTCTGTCATTGTGCCCCATAATATATTTAAGCAACTGCCTTTTTTCCTGAGACACCCTGTATAGCGAGAAGACTTTCAAAGGTACGACAAATTTTAAGGCCACATATAATAACACCATAATATATCTCTAGAAGAACCTCCCTTTTGGAAATGGTACCTGTAGTGCTCCAAGCGATATGTTAACGGGACTACACTCAGTATTTCTAACATATTACGTGACATGTACTTAACTAACTTTCCCGACTGGCTTCGTTTGCGTGAAAAAATTAATATCGAACACGATGGCAGCGCCACCTATTCAATTATTCCGATTTAGGTCTAATTGTGAATATTAACCATCCAAGCAGAGCTCTTTGAAAGAAATATAATGTATGTAATTGTAGACTAAAATGGCATAGAATGTGTATAAAAAGGAATTGTTAGCATTAGCCGCGATGCTTATGTTCATGCGTTCCGCTTGGCCTTAGACAAGTTTTGTGACGTAGAGGTGGAAGAGGACATATAAAAACTCGTCAATAGCTTGGCTTGCGTGTTTGCAGAACGTATGTATAATTAAAATCCTCATAACAAAGCAACGTATACATAATTGTTAGTTTTTCTCTTTCGTACTCAAATTATTATTTGCCACGTAATTTTAGATATTTAAATAGAAAATCTTTAGACTTTTGACGATCAGACAAAAGCCGAGCGCTACGCACAGCAGAAAATATTTCTTACTGGCAATTTGTGTACATAATCCTCATACACATGTTATAAGTATTACACACACATATAACCTACCAAACGTTGAATCTCCTCAAAGGTCGAAACGAGCTAGTAGAGCACGTTTATTATTAAAGCGAAAGCGATAAGTGAGCTAATCAGCCAAGTGTGATTGTGCCACAAGTACTAATACTGGTTTGCTTTTATATTAATGATAAATCATTTTATGTAAAATAAGTTAACGCGTTTCATTACTTGGTCCACACTCCCATGTTTATCAACTTAATTGTAAGTTTTAAGAGTTTGAAATAAGTCAATTTATAAATATCAGAGCTAAAATCAGTTATAGCCGTGGTGGCCGAGTGATTCGAGCAGTTGCCTGCGACGCAAAGGTCGCAAGTTCGAATCCCGACTGTACCAATGAGTTTTTTCTGAACTTAAGTACAGTGATTAGTCACACCACGAGCTTTACGGTGAAGGAAACATCGAGAGGAAACCTGCATACGTCTGAGAAGCAATTCAAAGGCGTATGTATAGTCGTGCTTGAGTAACGGCGATGGACTCGCCATCTGTCACGTTGGCACCTAATATACCTCTGGCGGAAAGTGGGTGTGTGGGTATATTACCTATACACCTCTGCCTACCCCTTCGGGGACCCTTGTTGGAAGGCGTGAGGATATAATAATAATAATAAAAAAATCAGTTATGCCAATATTTTAAAGCAAGCGATATAACTATTTAGGTACTTCCTAAGGATGTGCTAAGTTTAATGTAACTGGTAGTGTTCCGATAAGATAGATGTTCATTACGCAGAGTCAGTAAACTGTGGTGTAATTAAAGTGTGGTCGTGTTGTTTCCTATTACACAATAATAACTTCATTTCTTTGTTCACAAGTGCGAGGAACAGCCGACAGACACGCACAACATTTATGAAATGAGACAATAAGCACATACTATTATCATAAACTTTTCTTTTCATATCAAAGAAAGCTCATTCCATTATCTCAAATTATTCCATCTATCCGATATATTTTATGACGTTTGTCTTCAACCACTCAATTATGATAACATTTTGGACACACATATACCCAAGTTTGTGTGTACAAATGCACGCACGCACACACACACACACATATATATAAACGACCTTAAACTTGATCACTTAATGGACAACGTTAGAAGCGTTATTTATACGAATCAATAGCGTTGCGCGACAAAGAAAACTTACACCTACATAATGTCTTCTATAAATAGTAGGGAAAATATTGGCTTGACGCCACTACATGTAAACAAAACAAAGTGTTTGAAATCATTTTACAAGTGTACATTGCCAGGATTCCTTACAGATCTCGACTAATACCACCTGCGCGAATTGGCTGTACCGTAATCCTTTGAAAATGGTTGTTCCGTTTATCTACCGTAACGTCTATCAATTTGAAATTCATAACATTCCGCCTGATGAATACATTCAAGGCTAGTAATATTTCATTTAACAAGGTCACTACTACACAACTTAGGTACTAACACGCCCGCTCTTGTGGGCAGGCGTAGAGATACAAGAAAAAGACTTACAGCAAAACAAAGATCGTCGGGATGATCAGTGTTATAGTCGAACAGAGCAGTTGCGTAGGGCTCCCCTTGATCTGCTAATTCTAGCGGCAGATCAGCAACATCGAGCTCATCTTCCTCGGGCCACACGACCGGCAAGTCGTCGTCGATCACGGCGGGGGGCGGTGGAGGAGGCACCTTCGGCATTGGGGGCGAATCCTCGCGCTCCGGACTACTGTCCTCCCACTGCAAAGGCTTGGAGTCCTGAAACAACCATCATCATAACTAACGGTTACTTAAACAGATCATATAGTAGGTATGCTCCGGTGAATATGTACTTCAGCTGTCGCTCTACTTAATCTATACGTCTATATTTCTTTGGCATGCCTAGTATTTGCCTTGTAATTGATTAGGAAGTATAAAATATGCATTAAACTTTTGTTTTTAAGACATATTCAGTGTTACAGATATAAACGAACCTATCAACATGCACGATAAGGTTTCAATCAAAGAAATGGCTTACTAAGATAAGTCTATTTACAATTTTTTTTCGTTTATTTCACATTAATATGATATCTTTATAAATATATAGACACAATAAAGAACATGATTCTAATCTATCTGACGTAAAAATATCGTATATCATTGGTCAGGTCATATATGAAAACATCGAGAGGATACCTACATACGTCTGAGAAGAAATTTAAAGGCGTATGTATAGTTGCGCTTGAGTAGCGGCGATGGACTCGCCATCTATCACGTTTGCACCTAATATACCTCTGGCGGAAAGTGGGTGTGTGGGTATTACCTATACACCTCTGCCTACCCCTTCGGGGACCCTTGTGGAAGGCATGAGGATATATTATATTTATTATAGGTCATATATAATTACGATATTTTTCAGCAACGATACCTATAGGATGTATACCAAATTTAAGCGTAAATAAACTTATATATGTTGTTTTAAGTACCTTAGAACGTACCTATGAATAAATATGTATATTTTAGATATGGACGTTGTATTTATTAAAAATACATAGTATATATCGAAACATGATCGGATGAGCAAACTTATATTAACAGATCAACAGCACCACTGAGTTTCTACTCAGATGTAATTTGAATTAATTGATGAATAAATTACAGGGAGTGCACACGATACCATTAATTATCATGCTACCCGCGGGTGGCTTGTGGCCGTGACAGCATAGTCCCGCGTTTTAAAACCATCAAACATTTCCTGTCACTTATATCAAATATAAACTGAATATTTGTTTGTTTTAGATTTGCATTACCCAATTACATGTAGGATAAAGTTTTTTTTATATTAAGCTGCCTTCTAAACTAGTACTTTTAAAATAAGGTCTTAAGAATCAATTGTCAATAATTAAAAAATAAGTAGTGATTTCCAAAGCTATCTACAAAAAACCAATGGAAAGATAAATTGAGAATAAGCACACATTCTCAAATTTAAATTAACTGCTTAGAATTACAATGCATAGGAATGGAAATAAAGTTATGCCACCATCTCACTAGCCTTATCCCAAACATTATTGGTCTGCTTTTTAGATCTTTACTTGAAGCAAATGTTCATCAGTCTCTTCATACATGCTTGACAGTTTCAAGTACTTTTAAAACAATACCCATAGAATTAAGGCCAGAATTTCATGAATGCTCTCTGTCTAAGCTCTAGTATAATTTACTAATATTTAATGCATATTAGCTAATCTTGTAGTTATGATTACTTGAACATTAAACTCTGGAAGCAATGGCTTATAAGACCACCCAAGGTGTGAATGCATTGTGTTTATCAATAAGAAAATTGTGTGGAGTGTAATATTTCTCTTGTGAGACAAAAACAAAACAAAACCTTTCAATACCTAGATCATCATTGGTCTTCCAACTGTCAGAAACTTCTTGGTACTATAAGATTATTTTAGTTGTATGACATCATATTTCATCATTCATGCTTGCTATCCCATAATCAAGTTAGTGGAAATCCAATTAGCAACAAAATTATAAAATTGAGAAGATAAATAATGAAGGTCACTTACGAAACTGTCTCCAAAGCCATTGTTGACTTTCGTTATTGGTGTAGTGGTGTTGACATTCATGGTGGCCACAGGGAAGCTGTTTCCAAAGGTTGTCTTAAGCAATGCAGAGTTGTCTGGTGGCTTGGGCCTCACTGGCTTTGCTCTGATTATTGTTGGCCTTTTTAATGAAGGAGCTGTGGGTTGGCTCCTATTGCTTGTAATCTCAAAGAAATCATTAGTTTTCACATCCACTGGTTTCTTCAATATGGGAGGCTTGTTAGCTGGTTGTAGTGAGAATGGATCAATAGCAACCAATTCATCAAATGAGTCTTCTTTACTCACATGTTTTCTAGTGTTGAGGAACAGATCAAAATCATCTTCAAAGCCACTTTCAGCTTGTGATGCATTTCCTCCATTGTTGGCATGGGGGTGGTTAGTAGAAGTAGTGGCATCTGAACCAAAGCTATCTACACTGAGTCCATCGCTACTGGATCTGGTGGTGAATGTGGGAGAGCTTGGGGGCGAGGACAAGTCAATTAATGCACCTGTCTGAATGATCTTTGGCTCACACTTAGGAAACATTTTATGAGCTTCAACCTCACTACTCAGGTCCATTGTTAAATTATGATGATTAACATGTTGGTTCACAGTAATTTTTGTTTTGCGCGTTAGGAGAGATGATAGGACAGTAGGCCTCCGTATAAAATGTGATGGCTTTGATGGAATATCTGGTTGCTTGGTAACTTTTGGGGGAGGAGGTCGTGGAGGAGGTTTCTTCTTCTGAAAGTGTGGCTGTGGCTCAAACACATCTCCAAATGGATCAGTATCCCAGTTTGTGACAGGAGAATATCTGCTGCCACCAAGCCCAGGCACTGCTGGTGCAGGTCTGGTTGGGCCCTTCATTCCTGTACAAATAAGTATCACATGGTTTACTGTTACTCACAGATTTATGTGATTAAGCCACATAATCAATATTTAGTCACTTAAAATATTGCAATTATTTATTTTAAAAAGTGGTTAAATACCTACTTCATAAACAATTGCAACTATTAGAACACTCGCGGCACTCGTTTGCAATGCACTGCGTTGAGGGCAAAGATCAGGCCTACACAAACCACGTACTGACCGATAGTAACCGCCTATTCAACTGATTGAACTCGTAGCCAGGCGGCCGCTACGTCTACGTCTCACTGCGCTCGAATATTATGATAACGTGATCCACCCACTGTGAATTGAGAATACATACACACCGCTTCACTGTCATCGCAGAGCGCGTTTCGCTCGCTCGCTACGATAACACTGTAGTGCCAGGTACGCGGCTGCACGGCCTTGATAGAGTTCGACATAATCTCTAAAGGGTTAATAACCACACCTCTTTATTGCCTCCTCTCGTCATCGCACTGCCCACATATAAAAAATCTAACTTCGAGAATAGGAGAATAGGCTGGTAGTCCAATACATATCAAAATTCTTTGTATTCAGTTCCTACTACAATAACGTAACTATAAATTGACAGTTTTATACGTACCCTGTTTGAATATATCCATTACGAAACGTATACAATTTCCAATTTATAAAAACCGAAAAACCTCCCAATCGATACGTCGGTCAATTTAAAATTTCAGAAGGAATAAGTACTTATGGCACGTTCACAATAATATTCAATCACCTTTCTGATTTACGGATTTTACAACTACCACAGACGGACATCACAATTAAAATTTAAATACTTAAACGGGCATCACAGCGTGTTAAGCGACTTAATTAGCTTTCTACCACCCAAATGAAATCAAAACCGAGGCCAACCAAACATAATTTATTTTTATTTTTCTAGTTCACTTCATAATTCCTTTCTACATAGGGGAAAACAACAACATCACCAAATAATAGTGAAAATTTTACTTTTTGAAGGATAGGTATTGTATTTAAGCTGTCTTTTTTTACAAATTGTACTATAGCGGACAGATCAACGTCACAAATTTTACTGCCTTATCTTCAAATATAAATGGTGATTGTTTATTATTATCATGTGGGAAGGCGTGAGGAATAAATATAAAATATAATTTACAAAAAATATGACAATATATAAAGCTTTTGAGCGATTTTTGCCGTATAGGCGAAGACAGAGGAACAGAAACATAGACTACTGTTTATATACTAGAGACAGAGGAGTAGATTATGCAGAGCTCAGAAATGCAGAGGAACCTCTGTCTAGTTCTAGTGTCTACTGTCTACGATGTTTGCCAAGTAATCTGTTGACTCTGTTGTGAGTCAAGTGTAATTTTTCTAAGCATGTATGAATCAAAGACTAGACTACTATTTAATAACATTTTGTCTTTCGAATTCATGGGATTCTCGCTCCGGCCGCCGTACCGAGCAGACGTGTGCTCCCACCGCTCCCGCGCTCTGCGCCCGCTACGACCGGCAGAAGCCACACCCGCCGCTACGCAAATCGCCACGCGTTAGCTAGCCGCTACGCATCGCACGTGGTGATTGTTGGTCGCCTTTTTCAAGGCAACAACAATCACAATTCTTGTTTCTCGACAATAATATTTGTCCCCTTCTGGGAAAATCCACAGTTTCGTGGTCATTCGGTGGAAACCAAACGGTTCCAACGAAACCGAGTGGGGCGCTGCCCCGTTGCGCTCTTAGCCTTGCCCCTTCAGGGTAAGGCTACAAACGGACGGGACCAGGTTCACCGGCCTTGGGTTCTACCCTAGTCGCGCCTGGTCATCACCCACCGCCCACCCTACCTATTCCTTACCTCCTATCCTCCGGTGTTAGTTTGGGCACTGTCCACGGACTAGTGCTCTCTACACCGGAACAGTCAGGAACCCGCTGCACAATAAGACTGGCGGCGGGAATACAAGCTTAGGGCTCACACCATAGGCACACTCACCTCCCTGTCTACACCCGACAGGGAGGGTTCAGTACACACCCCCGGGTCAACCCCCCGGGGATCGGGACCCTTACGTTTAAGTCACCAGGGGTTTCTTTACGTGTTTCTTCCCCTGGGCGACCGCGCCCCGAAACACGTCTCCCTTACCGCCTTGCCCTCCCACGTCTGCATCCACCATGTCCACAAGTGTGGATCCCAAGCCTCACTGGCTTTTCTCGCGCGGCTCTTAGACGCCGTGCCCACCCTCCGACGTCAATATGACGAGTACACCCGCGATATAAACGCGGGTACTCCCACTGCCGAGGCGACAGCAGCGCTCGACAAGAGCGCCATCATAGCCGTCACAAACGAGGCTAACAAGTCTCAAGGCTCCCCCTTGTCCCCCGAATCTATCATTGTGGACTCCGAAATGGAGTCATTACAATCCGAGTCATCCGAGGGCTCCTCGGACGAATTTACGCCCGTCACGGGCTCCAAGAAGCGCGCCAGACGCGCTAAAAAGAAGGAGGCTTCAACCTCACCTTCCCCTCCCACTAAAGCCCCCAAGACCGTGCCCGTGCCCTCCGCACAGTCCTCCTCGGTAGCCCCCTCCCTGGTGCCCCCCTCCCCCGCCCCCCACGCCTCTCCGGAAGCCGAAGCCACTCAGGCTAGCCGGCTTTCCCCCGTCCCGCGACCCACGCGGCCCTCCTCGAAGAAGGAGCACTCGTGTCCCCCCGTTTTCGTCCACACAAAGGCCAAGTGGACGGAAATCTCCGGTTGGTGCCAAACCAACCGCATAAATTTCACTCGCGCTACCGCCACAGCCGAAGGCATTAAGGTGCACCTCCCAAACTCGACCGATTTCCGAGCCTTCACGAAACTCCTGCAGGCCAGAGGTGTGGAATACCACACTTATGATCTGCCGGAGGACCGTTTACTCCGGGTCGTCATCCGCGGCGTCCCTTGTGAAATCGACACAGAGTCGATCAAAGAAGACCCCAAGGCTCAGAATGTCGCAGTGAAGGAAGTGCACCGCATGCACCGAAAAAATGCCGGAGAGGCATTTAACATGGTCCTCGCCATCTGCGAGAACTCCCCCGACGGTAAAGCCGTCTTCAAAATAAAAACCATATGCCACCTGTCTGGCATAAGGGTTGAAAACCCCCACAAGGGTGGCCCTATAGGGCAGTGTCACAACTGCCAACTATACGGGCATGCATCGCGTAACTGTAACGCAAAACCCAGGTGCGTTAAGTGCCTGGGTGATCATGGGACGAGCGACTGCTCGCGCCCTAAGGACCGCACACTCGCCGACTCCCCTCCTAGTTGCGTGCTTTGCCGCCAGGAAGGCCACCCGGCCAATTACAGGGGCTGTCCCAAAGCCCCCAAGCCCAGACCGGTCGTGGTCAAGAGGGCGGCGGCCCGCGACTGGCGTAATGCCCCCCCCGCGCAACCCGCCCCACCTCGACCTTCCCCGTGGAGGGCCCTCCCTCCGAGGGACTTTCCACCCCTCCCACAACCTGTCCCCTCAGCGGCCTCGAGCCCGCAGATTACACCTCTGCAGTCGCTCACCACCGCCAAACCTCAACAGCCCCAGCCCCAGGCTGCTGCTCCCCCGCGTAGACCCCAGGCGGTCCAGCCCACTTCATCCCCCTCTGAAACCTCCGCCAACATGGCATTCCTGGCGGATCTTTTCTCCACCGTCAACCTCTCAAGGGTTAACGAGATGGCATGAAGCCTCAGGGCCGTCCGGAAGGACCCTCTGGCCCTCCTCAAGGTGCTCGGCGACTACGCCGATGTATCGGAGTCCCTGGCTACCTTCTCGTCCAACCAATAATGGACTCAAACGTAAGCAGCAGAATCAAACCCCGATCACTTTCAATTGGCTACTTTAATGCCAACGGCATTCACAGCCAAAAAGAAGAGATCGCCGCGTTCCTCCGCGACAACAATATCGACGTTTTCTTAGTGCAGGAAACCTTCTTGAAACCATCACACCGAGACCCTAGAATTGCAAACTACTGTGTAGTTCGCAATGATAGATCTCGATCCGCCCTCGGCGGTACTTTGATCTATTACAGGAGGTCCCTGCACTGTATCCCGATCCAACCGCCAACCCTCTCCCACATTGAGACCTCGATCTGTCGATTAGGAATGACCGGCCATCAGCCGATCACGATAGTCTCTGCATACTGCTCCCCAGTTAACTCAGCGGCCGATATCAAAGCTGATATCAAAGCCCTCATCAACCTCAGTAACTCGGTTATTATCGCGGGCGACCTGAATGCCAAGAGCGATGCTTGGAACAGCCACTCACGAAATAACAGAGGACGCCAATTGGAGGACCTCAGCGGACTCCTCCAATTCGACGTCATTGCGCCTATGCACCCCACCCACTACCCTGAGAACACCAACCACCGACCGGACGTACTAGACATTGCGATCCTCAAGAATGTAAACCTCCGTTTGCACTCGCTGAGGTCGCACGACGAATTAGATTCCGACCACCGACCTGTGACCTTAGCGCTCTCCCCCCGACTAGGCCCCCCGGACTCAGGTCAGTCCCCACCTCAGAAAAAGATAACAGACTGGAGAAAGCTGGAGGAACTCCTCAAGTCCTCTTCATCTGTTCACATAGATAGTATCCCGCCCCTCATAGAGTCGGCAGCCGACACTCAAAAGGCAGTCGATTCCCTCACAGCTCACGTACAGTCAGCCGTGGACGCCTGTTCACGACAAGTTCCGGTGAGGGAAGACCATCGCTGGAAACTTCCCGACGACGTGCGTGAACTAGTGACGGAAAAGAACGCCGCCCTCCGAGCTCATAGAGCTCACCCGACTGAAGCGAACCGCACCTTTCTGAGGTCCCTCCAGCGCAAGCTGAGATACCGCATGAAAGACCTGCGAGACGCTCGCTGGAACAAGTTCCTAGGGGAACTTGAACCGAGTCACTTGGCCTTCTGGCATCGCCAACGAAAACTCAAATCGGACAAAATCTCGTCCATGCCTCCACTCACTCGTTCAAATCAAGGGCCCGCCTTTGACGACGACGAGAAGTCCGAGTGCCTGGCCGACAGTCTCGAGGCTCAATGTGCGCCCAGCACCTTGCCGGTAGACCCGCGCCATCTCGATAAGGTGGAAGCCGAGGTCGAAAGCAAACTATCTCTCCCACCCTCTGAAAACCCAGACCACCTCATCGCCCCAATCACGGCCGACGAAGTCCGGAAAGTGATCAAGGATCTACACCCCAGGAAAGCCCCAGGTCCCGACGGGATCACTAACAGAGTTATTAAACTCTTCTCTCCTTATCTCATAGTTTTGCTCACTGCCATCTTCAATGCCGCACTGAGCAATAACTTTTTCCCCCAATCCTGGAAAAGTGCAGCGGTCATAGGTATT
>JACCPG010003994.1:0-15430 GCA_016069955.1 Drepana arcuata | reverse complement strand
TACCGACTGAAGGTTCAATAATATTGCAAGTCAAGTTTTAAGCGCATTTTGCAGACTATAGTACACTTTGCAGAAAAGCCGCAGGCCGGTTCGAGCAGTTGCCCGCGACGCAAAGGTCGCAAGTTCGAATCCCGACTGTACCAATGAGTTTTTCTGAACTTAAGTACAGTGATTAGTCACACCACGAGCTTTACGGTGAAGGAAAACATCGAGAGGAACCCTGCATACGTCTGAGAAGAAATTCAAAAGGCGTATGTATAGTCGTGCTCGAGTAACGGCGATGGACTCGCCATCTGTCACGTTGGCACCTAATATACCTCTGGCGGAAAGTGGGTGTGTGGGTATTACCTATACACCTCTGCCTACCCCTTCGGGGACCCTTCTGGGAAGGCGTGAGGATATTTTATTTTTATTATTATTATAGTACACATAGACATAGTACGTTCTACATTTTAAGGATTTTTCAACTAGTGTTTAACATTGAGGTATTTGAGGAGAAATTCAAAGGCATGTATAGTCGTACTTGAGTAACGATGATAGACTCTCCATCTGCCACCTTTGCACCTACTGGATATCCCTGGCGTAAAGTGAGTGTGTGGATACTACCTCTGCCTGTCTCTGCGTGAGGATTATATATAATTCTACTTAAACTCTCGTTACAGGGCTAAAAATTAATTTATTCTCTATAGGGTATATATAGATAGTGCCATCCACAAAGTCGCGCCCCACTATTCTTCCTTATGTAAGTGTGCCAACTTCCACTAATGTTTGAGTATTATCGGTACATCAATCAAATCAAATCAAATCAAAATCTTTTTATTTCACATAGGCCCAGGTGGGCACTTATAAAACGTCGAAAAAGAAGCACGGTTCGGGTTGGTCGCTTCCATGGAGAAGAACCGGCAAGAAACTCCATGGTTACTCTTTTCAAATCATTAGGCATATACAATAATAATATTTTTCGTTACAGCAATAGTAGTACCCAAGTATTGGGGAACAACGTAGGTCCGACAATAGGTCGTTGCTTACTATACAAAGCATACATAAAACAAGATAATTATAACAATGTTAGCAAGATCTAAAAATCTACAAAGCCTACAATGTTCTCACATTCCCAAATTAGACAAATTAAACAAGTGACACAAATATTGTCATCAGTACTGTAACTAATTCTGGTCAAGATATGGAATAAATTAAAATAAAAAAAAGAGTAAAATTATTATTGTAAAAAAACCCGAAATGAGAAAAGAAAAAAGGTACATTCTGATTACCTATGAGTGCACACGCACACTACTATTAATAGACTCTGGTCATACTCCCCGCGTACCGCGACCCCTGACTATTGGAGGGGCGCGTCTTCGACGGCACTATCTATAATAAAAAGGAAATATTCCTATGTTGGTTCTCCGTCTTCCGAAGCCATCGATCAGTTTGTGGTGGAGTTTTGGTAGGCTGATCTGTTAAAGGCTGAGAGGGTTCCTGGCCAAAAAGAAAGAATTGGTCTTTGAAAACAAGAGACTATCAGCGTGTATCATCATTACGAAGGCTTTGCTCATATGGGGTTCGAAAAGTCGATTATCAGCAAAGTGTTAGTAAGGGGCTAAAGCCGGATTCGACTGTTAAGCGGGTTATACGCTCAAACGACGGCTTGCGGTGGGCGCTTGCTCCACTGTAGCTGCGTGAAAGCTTTATTGAGTTTTGTTGCCCTTTGTTCGAACTGAGTTTGTGAAGGTAATCGAAACGAGAATTTAACAGAAAAGTATCTCACTAGGTTTCGTCAGTGGCTTTTCTCGTATTCTTAGAGCTATTGTCAAGCTTTCAGGTTGTTAGCCGATACAGAAAGCATTAACTGCATATGGCATCTTTTTCATACTTTCCATCTCGTGTGAACATTCTTCCTAGATACAAAATCATTCACTTGCTCTAGAATTAGCCCATTTATCGATAAAACACACTCGGTCACTTTTTCATCTCTTTCGAGATTATTTAATATTATTTATTTATATTAATGAAGATTAACAAAATTCTTACATCATCTGCAGCGGTCCAGCCGTTTCAGTGATTAGCCAAAACAAACTGACAGACAGATAGACAAAAAATTAAACAAATGTAATTTTTTTATATATAAATTTTAATTATATTTTAGTTATTTTAATATAACAAACAGACACTTCAATTTTATTTATTTGTAAAGATTAAATAAAGCAAATTTGATCCGCGAGAGGTGCCAAGGAAGTTCTGCCAACTTCCTTGGCCTACCGCCTACTGTCACGGTGAATCTGCGGTGAATCTCACGGTGAGTTCTGGCCCTTTGAGCAAAATATTTTCGTTCCTTGTCACCTGCCACCTTGAGGCCTCGATCACACAATGTTTTATACCTCTTGTATACGTCTTGTTGCAACGTAATAAAGTAGTTTGATTGTAGTTGATCAGAAAAGTATCAGAATATAAAGAAAGTTGTCTTATTAAAAAGCTGACTTTACTTGTGAGCACTATCCCTAACTGTTGTACATTATTCAGTTACTTCTGAAAGTATCTCTATTGCAAAGTTTAAACAGGTTTCCTTCGAAGATACTTCTTAATAAAAAGTATAAACTCCAGACATCTTATATATTATATCGCCTTTTTTGTAGAAATATTGTTCGGTGAAGCGAATATTTATACGTGGATAATATAGAAAGTTTATATTATTACTTAGAAGATTTGTCTTAGAAATATATGAATATAGATGTGTGCTTTAAAGTTTATGAATGGTCCGCCTGATGGTGAGCGGTCACCGCGACCACTCGGCCACCACGGCTATTAATTTACCAATGGTTATGTATGTTATAATAATATTAGATTATTTATTTTAAAGATATATAGCATGATTACAAACAAAAGTTTTACTTTAATATTTGACCCAAATCGTTTTCCCGCGACAAGGTGCCAAAAAGACTAGCAGCATTGAATAGGATAGCTATCTATATATATCATATGCTGCATGCATTGATTCGTCCACGATGTTTTCTATTTAAGTAACATATTTCTATATTCTCGCCTTTTTATAGGGTCTCAGATATGCCAAACAAAGGTCTAATGATAACTGTATTTCGACAAAGATTTATTTAGCTATCAATTTGATATATGGCGACTCTATCTAATCTCAATGCTCATATCAAAATGATGATTTTCAGAGCAAGATAAGCCCCAACTACTGTCTTTTAAACGTGACATATGTTCCAGATTTAAAAGTATTGTTTTCTTGCATTTATTTTTTTCAAGCTGAAGCTTAATTTGTATTCGCATGAAACGTGTTCTACCTACCCCTACGGGAGAGAGGCGTGATTAGTAGTAGTAGTTAGTGTAAGCGGTTACCGTCGCCTATGGACGCTTGCTCTTGCTTTTTAAACATGATTCCTATGTGCGTATGTGTGAGACTCTCCTATACGGTGGGATACATTTTGGATTGTGGGATTATTTTAAGCCGGTGGAATCGAGAATGGCTTGGATTCACGGTTAGACCCGATAAGCGGCGCTGCGATCGTGTATCAGGATTTTTTTCACTATTAGTTTCAGTTTCAACTACCTGTATAAAATCGATCGGACTCTCAAGGACGGGAACGTTAAGAGTACTCGAAACCGACGAGCATGTATGAAGAGACTGATGAATATGGACGGAGCGAAGGAGGTATGTAAGTCTAGAGAGAACTGGCGCTCTATACTCTCTGCCTACCCCGTTAGGGACTTGGCGTGATGATATGTATGTATTTAGTTTTATTTCTTTGACTTATGGCCATTAAATATTGTTTTTTACTTTGCCTTCATTAGGGTTATTCAAACGAATAAATAGCCCAAATGTTTTTATGTTGATGTTTTAAAATTCAAAACTTTAACAACCTCCTTATTTAAGAAAACACCAAGAAAAAAGCTAATGGCGTGCTATTTTCCTATTGTTTAAGTAACATTTTCTCATTAAAAATAAACATTCCGTCTATCGATCGTATTTCAAAGAAGAGCCACTTTGTTTCATCTTAAAATTTTGAAGGCTCCTGAATTACTCAGTGTTAAATAAACATAAGCATCATTACAAAGAAGTCCGCGGACCCAGGTGTGTTTACCCTCCCGATTTATAATTTAAGCCTACCCTCGTTTCTTCCCTATGATGTGCGCCACTAGCGCTGGCGTTCATTGGCGGCGAGAAACAAAGCTGTTTTGAAAAGTTGACGCCAGTTCCAATTTTAAAACATTATGTCATTCCTTTATAAATACATTTTCGGTCGTTTTGCAGTGAAACTGAAATACGAATTCCCTTACTAACTACTCCCCACGGTTTGTCGTCCAGCCCTTTTGGTGTAATCTCGTGGTATGAACTCAGTACTTAACTCTGGAAAATCTCATTGGTACAGTCGCGATACGATCTTCTAATCTATGCATTGTAGGTCTAGTAGCCTAGTAGGTTATTTGCTGAGCTTGTTTTAAACTTTACTTTAGATCAGTTACAATTTTTTGCATTCATTCAACAAACATCGATGAAGATGAGCCGTGGTGGCCGAGTGGTTCGAAATTGCCTGCGACACAAAAGAGTAACCATGGAGTTTCTTGCCGGTTCTTCTCCATGGAAGCGACCAACCCGAACCGTGCTTCTTTTTCGACGTTTTATAAGTGCCCATCTGGGCCTATGTGAAATAAAAAGATTTTGATTTTGATTTTGATTTTGACACAAAGATCGCAAGTTTGAATCCTGACTGTACCAATCAGTTTTTCTGAGCTTAAGTACAGTGATAAGTCGCACCACGAGCTTTACGGTGAAGGAAAACATTGAGAGGAAACCTGCATAAGTTTGAGAAGCAATTCAAAGGCGTATATATGGTCGTGCTTGAGTAACGGCAATCATGGCACTCACTCTCACTCACTCACTCGCTGTCTGACACTTTGATACCTTTAATATACGTTTGGCGGAAAGTTGGTGAGTCGTTGCTACCTACTATTGTGGGAAGAAGTGAGGATATACATAAGTACCTAGTTAACTTTTGTATTAATGGATCAATCTTTACTGATGAAGCAACCATTTCTGGTTAAGGAGTAGTTACATTGTAAAATGACGTAAATGGCGGTAACCGCTTACCATCAGGCGGGCCGCATGCTTGTTTGTCACCCATGTGGTATAAAAAATGAACTTTTATATTATATGTAAAATTTACCATAATATTCTAACTTACACCACATTAACCAAAGAGGTCCTCCGAAGGCACTTTAAAAATAATCGTAAAGCTTTGAAGTCTTCTTGTAAGGGCTGCTTAATGGACGGAAGTGCTTCTACAGTAGTATTAAAAGTTTTAATCTCTTCCTGGAACATATATATATATATATATATATATATATATATAATATGGTTTAATTTGAACTATAAGAGATCCCTTAAGGCAGGGCCCAAAAGCAGAGTCATGGGAATTTTCAAGCACTTCAAAAAAATATGTAATATTCTTAATATCTTCACCCCTTCTCATAAGGGTTGCTTGAGGGGCAGGTATTACACCTATTTTTTGCAGGAGATATATTTTCAGTGCCAACGTGACAGATGGTGAGTTCCTTGCTGTTTCTGAAGACTATACATACGTCTTTGAATTGCTTCTTAAGCGTTTGTAGGTTTCCTCTCGATGGTTTCGTTCACCGTAAAGCTCGTGGAGATACTAAGTCAGGATTCGAACTTGCTATTTTTGTTTTGGATCTTGTTGCTATAAAGGAAGCCAAGGGAGATATGCCCAAAAGAGTCAACGATACAAGAATACTACATTTGACAATAGAAGAGGAAAGGTGAAGCCACTAAATACCTTATCATATAACACCATACCTTTTGAAATATCTTAGAAGAAAAGATAAGGAAAAGTAAGATGAAGACAAAGAATAACATTATAGGAGAGACAAAAGATCCAGCTTTTTAATGATGACGATCTCATTTAGAAGAGTTTTCTTCAGCACTGCATAAAATACCAGTTTGAAAGTATCGTTCAAGAAAGATTAAGGCAAGATTTTTTTAAGTTTATCGTGTTTACATAAAGACCGCATATGGGTTCAACTCTTTAAGTGCTAGTTTTGTTTAAACTTAAGACTATCGATTCATTTCATTCAGCCTCTTAATATAACATGGTCACTGGTTTGACGTTCACGTTCCGATCATTGAGTGTTCAAATGATATATTAGTTTGAACGTGATCTTCCTCTGCTTCTTTTTCCAAGCACCTATGCGTCGGTATATCTGTTTCTTCAATCACTGCCAAATCTACATATCATGCCTTGCTTGATCTTTACAATCACATAAGTTGCCTTGCGAGTCTCCCCAAAAGCAAATTAATAAATCTTCTATTTATGTTTTCGTCCATTGAACGTTCAAAATTGATGAAATCCTTATTCCGTTACTTTCTTATACATTCGAGTACTTTCAAGCGAATATAAAATATTAAAACTGACAAAAACATAACTCAACGGATCGTAAGAATGGAGAAAAGGACTAGACGGACCACGGAAGCGATCTAATTTAATCTGCAGAGGGAACGCGTATTAGAATTAATCTCGTTATTTTGTGCCCACTCTTCGCAAAGGGATGGCGAAAATAAAAAAGATCTTTTTTTTTAAATGAGCAGCAATATTTTCGCGTAAATTTTCAGCTTACCAAACTTTAACTGGGACGTATGCAACTGACGTTAACGCGAACATACATCTACGTTAAACAAAGAGTTTTAAAGTCTATTTTTAGATAAGACCAGAACAAATATGTCAGAAGAACTATTATTGGATATAATAATAATAATAATAATAAATACCTGGGACAATTCCACACAAATTGACCTAGTCCCAAAGTAAGCAAAGCTTGTATTATGGTAACTAGACAACGATATATTTACTTATATAGATAGATATATACTTAAATACATAGAACATCCAAGACTAAGGTACAAATATTCGTGTTCATCACACAAATATCTGCCCTCAGCGGGATGCGAACCCGCGACCTCAAGTTTCGCAGTCAGGAGCTCTAACCACTAGACCAGACGGTCGTCAAATATATAATCTAGCCGGATGTGGGTCTAGTTCTGATGATATAAAATATTTATTAAAATTATATAAGCGTAGATTTTAAGTACTTCTATATCCAGGTGTCCTCACGGAGTGACATATTCGCTGTGCGAGTAAACTCCTTAAATAGAGAGAAAAAAAGTCTAAGGCGAAGATAGTGTAATGTGTACAAGTGTATAGATAGTAATTGACCAATGCCTTTTATAATTATAGACGAGTTAGTAGTCACTTCAAATGCTGATTAAATTTTGATTTAAAATCGTTAGCTGACAACCTGCCGCGAATTTATAATAGCCCTTAAATGGTTAAATGAATACACAACCTTAATATAACTTAATTTAAACTTTACAGAGAACAATAAGCACTAACTTAATAACTTATATTATAAGTGACCGTACTCTAACAGTTAATGTATGTATTTGGAGCAAACTTAGTAAATGAAGTTAATTATTATTCAAGGGTTATAATCAAGTACCTTACTTAGTTTCCAACTTACGTAACGCGTGCGTTTATATTTATAAGGAGAATTGCTTACATTCTACTAGTTTTCCCACCCAGCTTTGCTTGGGTGAAAAAATAAAAATTCAAATCAAATCAAATCAAATCAAAAACTTTTTATTTCACATAGGCCCAGGTGGGCACTTATAAAACTTCGAAAAAGAAGAAACACGGTTCGGGTTGGTCGCTTCCATGGAGAAGAACCGGCAAGAAACTCCATGGTTACTCTTTTCAAATCATTAGGCATACACAATATTTTTTTCGTTACAGCAATAGTACCCAAGTATGGGGGAACAACGTAGGCCCGACAATAGGTCGTTGCTTACTATACAAAGCATACATAAAACAAGATAAATTATAACAATGTTAGCAAGATCTAAGAATCTACAAAGCCTACAATGTTCTCACATTCACAAATTAAACAAGTGACACAAATATTGTCATCAGTACTGTAACTAATTCTGGTCAAGATATGGAATAAATTAATATAAAAAAAAAAAAAAAATTGTAAACAAATACACACACTCACACAAAAAGTGACAAATAATATTACATACATGTATATTTGTATGGACTGACTTCCACAAGGTTCCTCGAAGGGGCAAGAGGGAGGGGGAGAGGGGTTTAGGTAGTACCACATTCCGCTAGAGATATATCTTTAGGGGAAGGTGCCAACGTGACAGCGAGTAAATGAAAATACATATGTGAAGGTATATGAAAGAAACGACAGGAGAAGACCACTTTCCACCTTTATCAAATCGATGGTACATTCAGTTAAGGGAAAGTCAGGAGTAGTCGAAACAGGCGATCATGAAAAGACTATTAATCCGTCAAGATACGAAAGTAAGAAATAAGTAATATAAATGTATTATTATAAATGTCATTTCAGGAAGAACCGCGGTGGCTGAGTGGTTCGAGTAGTCTGCGACACAAAGATCGCAAGTTCGAATCCCGACTGTAACCATGAGTTTTTCTGAACTTAAGTACAGTGATTAGTCACACTACGAGCTTAACGGTGAAGGAAACAACAAGAGGAAACCTGCATACGTCTCAGAAGCAATTCAGAGGCGTATGTATAGTCGTGCTTGAGTAACGGCGATAGACTCGCCATCTGTCACGTTGGCACCTAAGATATATCTCTGATAGTAAAGTGTGGTGTGTGAGTGCTACCTGTCTACCCTTAAACTCTTGTGGGAGGCGCGAGGATATTCAGGGACAGAAACTGTTGCAATCTAGTGACCACTACCAAATAACGTATTATTATGGGTTTTAGGGGCATTTTAAAAGCCCTATGTTTTAACATCGTTACGCTTACAAGCTTCCTGTCTAAATATTTTAAGAATTACCCCTTTTAGTGGTCGTAAATCCTTTAAAACAAAGGGCTGTCCCACGTCCATTCATTACGGAATACTTGCAGTGCCCTCTACTTTACAGTGCCAATTAAATTGTCGCAGCTCTAATGATAGGGCGTACAAATGACCCGCGTTAGGTCGACGCGTGTACGCTTGCCTTGTGTTAATGTAGAGTTGTCTAAGTTCTACAAACAATATTACCTCAACCTTATCAAAAGTCTAGATTGTATATCTTCACGCGTTCCCATAAAGATACTTGAAGGAGTAGGCAGATGTGACACAACATCTATTTGCCAGAGATACAATATTTAGATGTTAACGTGAAAAATGGTGACTCCATCGCCGTTTCTCTGCTTTTGCAAACAATTGTATATAACTAACGCTTAATTGGATGTACCCAGGATGTGGGTCTGTGTAACAGTATCTTGGCGAACCCTAGTTCTGACGATATAAAGTGTTTGTTAAAATTGTATATGCGTAGATTTTAAGTGATTTTATTTTATATCCAGGTGTTCTCACGGAGTGACATAGTCGCTGTGCGACAAAACTCCTATAATCAATAGAAAAAAAAAACGCTTGAACTCATTTGACATATGATAAATAATAGTAATAAATAATAAATACCTGAGACAATTTCCACCTAAATTAACCTTGTCCCAAATTAAGCAAAGCTTGTGTTATGGTAACTAGACAACGATATATTTACTTATATAGATAGATATATACTTAAATACATAGGACATCCAAGACTAAGGTACAAATACTCGTGTTCATCATACAAATATCTGCCCCCAGCGGGATTCGAACCCGCGACCTCAAGTTTCGCAGTCAGGAGCTCTAACCACTAGACCAGACGGTCGTTTAAATAAATTATGTTTCTTATATAAAGCCTTACTCTACGTTTGTTTCGAATGCATTACGTTGAATAGAAAAGGTTTTGAATTTTGAACTTATATTATGCCTAGTTGCTCAAATGCAGTTGCACAATGCCGGACGCATTTTCAATGGATTGTACCAACAGGATACAATAGTCAATAATATCTTCCATGAGAAACGATAATAAGGGATATATGGAATACTATCCAAGACTTCTGACAGTATCCTAAAAGTCTAGGTAACACAATATTTATTAGACTTTGGTAAAAGTAGAAAAAACACTTCAAAAGTACTCGTGGCATACTTAGCCTTTTTCACTTAACCTTGTAAATCCTTATAAGGACATCACAAACTTTTATACGACTGCGACAAAAAGACCCTCATACTGAGGGTGTAATGACGAAGTTGTGAGAACGAGTTTCCGAAACTTTCAAGTTTTTATTCGCACACTATAAAAACTAGTTTTCCGTTGGTATTGCCCGCATGTTAGTTTTGTCTCATAGGCTTATAATATGCCTACTAGCTGTGTCAGCGGCTCTGTCCGCGTGGAATTAAAAAAAAAAATTGTTAAATTTTTACAATAAAAGCAGCTTAAGTTATTCTTTTTACATGAGGTATCTGCCAGTGAAAGTCCCATCAAACTCGATCCAGTCGTTTCAGAGATTAGTCGGAATAAACAGACAGACATAAATAAAAAAACATATATATTGGTATTACCGTATATACCTGCATTTATTGCATTTAGTAAAAACAGGTTATTTTAATATTACAAACAGACACATGAATACGTTTATGATGATGATAGCTTAAGTTTCCACCCGCGTAAATTTGATTTCACTTACACTTTTCTCTGGAAGAAAACACATCTTTTTAATCCGTTTTTCAATTCCATTCTGTAGTTTTTGCAAAAACTGTACAGTACAAACGGCAATACGCCTAAGAAATCGTTTAAAATAAGTCTGATGCTTCATTGCGAACCACATTTCTATTTAGATTTAAATGAAAAAAGGACTTGTTCCTGTTTTAATTACCAAACTTTACTAAGAAGTTTATACCCGTGTCTGTCACTAACAGTATATAGTAACGAATTAACCAATTTAATATTTAATTTAGGTAAATTAATAAAAAATACAAACAAATTAGAAGAAAAACAACTTGATTCGTTGTTGAAACTTGGAAATTAAAACCGGTAATAATTGGGTATTTAATAAACGCTACGGGCTACGTACGTAGAAGCGTAGCCTTCGATGCGTAGCGCTACGGAGCTACGAGTGTACTTAATAACTTTGTAATGCGCTTTCCATACGAACTCAAATGGACGGGTTCCAATGAAAAGTCATAGTTGAACTGTAAAGTAAAAGCTGTTTATGGATTTTTATTGTTTCAGTTAAGTTTTGGCAACAGAGGAGTTTGTCCCATTACGCTGACGACGCAGTATAACTCTCCGAACACAGAGTGGCAACATGCAAGTGATACTTCAGTATCGTGAACGTAAATAGGTTACGGTAACCGCTTCCCATCTGGTGGGCCTTATGGTTCTTTACCACTCTTGTGGTATACCACATTATATATAAAAGGTTCAGAAAAGAATAAAGTTCAGTTCATTGGTACAGATGGGATTCGAACTTGCGATTTTTGTGCACTACTCGAACCACTGGCGGGGTTTGAACTTGCACCCTTTGCGTTGCAGGCTCAAATTCACGGACCATTCGGACACCAGGCTCATGCCCTTTAATTGTAAAAATCATCTTTTTCAATTTACTTATACACAGCCTTTGTTCTTGACTTTAAGACTTGGCTTTAAGGAAAAACATACATACATATCATCACGCCGAGTCACTAACGGGGTAGGCAGAGAGAATAGAGCCCCAGTTCTCTCTAGACACATTCATCAGTCTCTTCATTCATGCTCGCCGGCTTCGAGTACTCTTTACATTCCGGTCTTTGAGTGTCCGATCGGTATGATCTAGGTAGTTGGAACGTCTTTCGTCTTCTGTCTTGTCTTGAATACACTTTCGCTTTGAAGAAAAAAATTCCTCACGCCTTCCCACAAGGGTCCCCGAAGGGGTAGGCAGAGGTGTATATGTAGTTTCCACACAACCCCTTTCCACCGGAGATATATTTTAGGTGCCAACGTGACAGATGGCGAGTCCATCGCCGTTACTCAAGCACGACTATACGACGCCTTTGTATATCTTCTCAGACGTATGCAGGTTTCCTCTCGATATTTTCCTTCACCGTAAAGCTGGTGGTGTGACTAATCACTTTACTTAAGTTCAGAAAAACTCATCGGTTCAGTCGGGATTCGAACTTGCGACTTTTGCGTCGCAGGCAACTGCTCGAACCATAAAAAAGTATAAAACGTTTTTATTAAAGGATTTTTTAGTATAATGTGCCGTCTTTCGATGCATGACTAGCAGTGACTATTCAGAGCTCGTAAACTGAAACTAGATAGTAACATACACATCAGACCATAAAGTCTAAAGTCACTTAACACGTAGGCAACGTTACTTTTAACCTCGAGTTGAAACAAAAGTTAGACCAAACTTCCCACACACATTATCGCTCCGACTATAAATCTCAGTAGTCGAGGTAAAATGTTGTCTATATATCAAAGAATTTTCGGGTTCAGAGAAAGAAGATTCAATATACACTGGCATTGAATTGAGGTATTTGAGGAATGATTTCTTATCACCATTGCAAAATGAACCTTCCACATATAACGGAAGAGTTTGAAAACATCGATTTCAGTAAGTCGTGACAAACATTATGCAATAAGTAATTATTTTAAAATTGTATTTATCTCCCCCCTTATCCACAGGGGTTCTTGAAGAGGTAGGCAGATATGTATCAAAAACCCCGTTTTCACTGAAGATACAATTAAGGATGGCGAAGATACAAAAGGACAGATGGCGAGTCCATTGCTGCTTCCCTAGCACGACTTTACATATAATATAATATATCCTCACGCCTTCCCACAAGGGTCCCCGAAGGGGTAGGCAGAGGTGTGTAGGTAATAACCCACACACCCACTTTCCGCCAGAGGTATATTAGGTGCCAACGTGACAGATGGCGAGTCCATCGCCGTCACTCAAGCACAACTATACATACGCCTTTGAATTTCTTCTCAGACGTATGCAGGTTTCCTCTCGATGTTTTCCTTCACCGTAAAACTCGTGGTGTGACTAATCACTGTACTTAAATTTAGAAAAACTCATTGGTACAGTAGGGATTCGAACTTGCGATCTTTGTGTCGCAGGCAACTGCTCGAACCACTCGGCCACCACGACTTATTTTTTTTTTACGGCTTTTCCGTCCTACTTCAGGGTAGAGCTCATGGTGTGTTAAATCCTTAAGTCCAGAAAACTCATTGGTACAGCCGGAGTTCGAACTTGCGTCTTTGCGTTCCAATCGACAATATCTAATTGCCTTTTATTTCCAAACGAACGCCGACGTCTGATGTTATCATAAAATCAAAGCTTTCTGATTAAAGTAAATTGTTTCATTTCAGCAATTAGTTTTCCATTCAGCGAGCAAGTGAAACAAAGGTAAAATTGTTTCTTAGTTAATTTAGTATATTAATTAACGCTTAAACGGTAAAAGTAGGTTAAAGGGTTAAACTACAATAGAATTTTGTTTGCTTAATTGAAAATATTAATTTCGGGACTAAAATATTTGTACTGGCAACATCGAACGTAAATTCGGGACGGAAGATTACAGAAGGTACAAAATAACCGTTTTAATGGAATAGAAAGATAATATTGTTTTCGAGTTATGTCACACAATAATTCAGATAGACACATAAATAGTATGTTTACAGCCGTGGTGGCCGAGTGGTTCGAGAAGTTGCCTGCGACACAAAGAACGCAAGTTGGAATTCCGACTGCACAAATATGTTTTTCTGAACTTAAGTACAATGATTAGTCACACCACGAGCTTTACGGTGAAGGAAAACATCGAGAGGAAACCTGCATACGTCTAAGAAGAAATTCAAAGGCGTATGTATAGTCGTGCTTGAGTAACGGCGACGGAATCGCCATCTGTCACGTTGGCACCTAAAATATATCGCTGGCGGAAAGTGGTTGTGTGGGTACCGCCTATACACCTCTGCCTACCCTTTCGGGGACCCTTGTAGGACGGCGTGAAGATATATAGTTGAGATTCTACACGCATAACTTCACATACGATCCTAGTCAATTGGCCTACCGAAACGTCAAAATTACTGACACAAATCCACTTGGAACTTCAATTAATACTCCTACATACTTCGGTGTCTGTAGCGTTGTTATTATTATATAATTAATTATTGACATACTAAATTAGCAGTTGCTTTCATGAAAAACTGTCAACATCACACAAATCCCGAATTAATTATCAATCAGTATTCCTTATTCTCTTACGCTATTGAATGGGACTCAGTAAAGGGATTTGAAGATTACAATCATTGTGAAACATATTTTAAGTGAACGGTAGAAGAATATTAAGTCGCGTATATATTATATAGTTAGCCGCAGTGGCCGAGTGGCTCGAGTTGCAAGTTGAAATCCTGTCGGTACCAATGAGTTTTTCTGAATTCAAGTACAGTGATTAGTCACAACACGAGCTTTACGATGAAACATGGGGAGGACACCTGCATACTTGTTATATATAAAAAAAGCAATAAAAATACGTATATATACTCTCACCAATACGAACGTTAAAAAAAAAATTCATATTCAAATTTAAAATTTGAACACCGAATAGAGTTTTGATATTAATACAAAAAAACTAACGTTATTTCGTAAACTTTACGACTTTATCGATAAAACTTAAATCGAATTCTTTATACGATCCTCACTAGTTCTACGTGACTGCTCAACTTGAAACCTTTAGAATATAGCCTTAAAATATACGGGCGTTTAACTAAAGCTATCTTCACGTGATTGTGCATGTAATGTGGACGAGGTTAACTTCCCCTATAAACTGCCTTTTTAGTTTAACGTTGAAAAGGAATTATGGCGAAATGAAAATTGCTTATTTTCTCCTATATGTTTTACGAGTCAAGGTATCAATAATTTAATACTTTAGCTGAACTTCGTTGAAGATTAGAATAATTATCAGTAATCATGAATATATATTTATATAATACATAAATTATACATATATATACTCAAGAATGAATGTGGCGGTGGTAAGTATTAAGCGGGTTCGATTCCCGCTAAGGGCACATATTTGTGTGATGAACGAGTATTGGTACTTAGTCTTAGTTTTGATATATTTATACATACATACATACATATAATCGCGCCTCTTTCCCGTAGGGGTAGGCAGAGACCACTTCTTTCCACTTGCTACGATCCTTACATACTTCTTTCGCTTCATCCACTTTCATTATTCTCTTCATACATGCTCTTCAGTTTAGGGTACTCTTATATATTTATATTAGTAAATATATCGTTGTCTATTTACATTAACACAAGCTTTGCTGAATTTGGGGCTGGGTCAATTTATGTGGAATTGTCCCAAGGTATTTATTATTATAATAATGGAGTAACGGCGATGGGCTCGCCATCTGTCACGTTGGCACCTAATATACCTCTGGCGAAAAGTGGGTGTGTGGGTATTACCTATACACCTCTACCTATCCCTTCGAGGACCCTTGTGGGAAGT
>JACCPG010003992.1:0-32716 GCA_016069955.1 Drepana arcuata | reverse complement strand
GTGTGTAAGAAGAGGCAAAGGAAGACCACGTTTCAACTACTTATATCAAGTTGATCGGACACTCAATGATGGTAACGTCAAGAGTAATCAAAACCGGCGAGCATGTATGAAGACTGATGAATGTGGACGCAGCGAAAGAGATATGTAAATCTAAAGAGAACTAGCGCTTTATATTCTCTGCATACTCCCTGAGGGACTCGGAGGGTTTTACAATAAAATATGGTATATAAAATTTAAAAAAAATCTAGGGAATATATTAAAATGACCTACAGTGTTTCACACTGAAATTTGCTACCACTTAATAATCATTTTGTAGAATCCGATTACCGTCACCTTGTCCGTTATATATTTAGTCTAGATACTTTGTCTATGTATAAATATGACAGTTGATCTCCGTAGCAGCGCATAATTCTATCTGTCAAACAAACCTTCTAAAATAGGTTGGCAAAAAGATGGCATGTTATATAAAAGCAAGTGAAAGAGCGGTCAAGTCATAATGAAATTATACTATAATGGAAAACATTAAGAAAGTTAACTAAGAACTCAGCGTCGCGGAATCATTGCAAGATGGTTGTCAGCTCTATGAAAATGGAGGACAGTTTGTGAGCACAATGCTAATTTGTGTTGTGTTGTGACTTATTTACTAAAACATTTATTTCTGACCGCTTTTCTTAAACCTTTTAAGATTTAATTATATATTTGACTGTTTTTACGTCCTGATTTAATTATAATTAACTTATGATGATATAACAAGCACATCAAGAATAACAGGCTCCTTTAAAATTATATAGAATGGACCTTAACTACCATAACGATTCAGGTTCGGATAATCTATCAACTACTACTCTCTCAAACTTAGATAAAAAAATGTTGATGTATTAAAATGACATAACCATCTTAATAAATACTTGACTCTTAGGTTGACTATATTTTTGTTAAGAAAAAAATTACAAAAGAGCTGAACGATTCTCAATACAGGTGGGTCCGTTGCTGTACAACACACTTCCTCTCAGAAGTACGCATGTTGTTTGATAACCTTTCAAACGTTCACCCACAAAAGATTTTATAAACTGATGTACAGTACCTTGATTATGAGTTAACATAGTTTAAAAGTACAAGCAACAATTTAAGCTAAGGCTTAGATAAAAACGATGTCACAAGTGAAAACAGTTCCAGACAAAAATAATCTTACTTATTATAATATGTCAATAACAGTTTGAAAATGTGAAATCGATCAATCTTACAAAAAGCAAGAAATATGCTTAAGTCAATATACCAATATATATATATGTAGATAGGCTGTGATTGAGTCATTGTATAGTGAACGTGTCTCAATATAATATGCAAGACCACCGTTCTGTAATCATGCATGGATTTGATAGGGTATTATATGATACAGCACGGTACTTCTCTATGTAGAACAGTTTGGCAAACAGGGTGTGAGACAAAGAAACACACATAATTCAATATAAGAATCACTTCTCAAACGTATGCAGGTTTTGTCGCAATGCTTGCTTTAATTGTAATGATTTTTTAGTGTGATACTTGTAATAATAATAATATATATTCACGCTATCCCAAGAGTCCCCGAAGGGGTGGGCAGTGGTGTGTACGTAGCACCTATACACTCACTTTCCGTGTGAGATATAATTTAGGTGCCAACGATGGCGAGATGGTGAGTCCATCGCCGTTACTCAAGCACGACTATACATATGTCTTTGTATTTCTTCTCAGACATAATTATGCATGTTTACTCTCTATGTTTTATTTATTATACCGTTAAGCTCGTGGTGTGATCACAATAATTAAGTTCAGGAAAACTCGTCGGTACAGTCGGGGTTCAAACTTACAACCTTATATTTATCTTCACGCCACAATGGTCCCCGAATGAATATGCAGAGGTATATTGGTACACTTCCACTTTTCGCCTGAGATATATTTAGGTACCAACATGACAGATGTATACGCAAACCATTCGGTTACCGCGGCTCTTTTTTGCTCTTATTGCGACATCACTTATTGAAAGTATATTTTCGCTAATTGCCAACTCTCGCTTTGTTTAATATGCTCGCATACCTATCCCTACTGGCAAGAATTTTTAACCAATTCTACTATAATTTGTTGTTGCAATTTGAATTTTTGCCATAATTACTGCAATTGCGTGCAATTCCCGTATATTGGATTATAATAATAATTTTGTAGTGGAGAGTTATTTGGGTAATTTGTTACGTATGTAGCTCATAGCAAATATTGTATGGATTTAAAGTGATTCTATCATGAAACCGAGTAAACAATAAGTCCAGATAAAATTATTACACTTTCAGGAGAGTTGGCTGAGAGTTTCGGAATAACAAAACTCAGAATAAGATTTGATGTCCTAAAGGGGTAAAAAGGAGTGAATTTTTGCTCGAAGGAAAAAGTGAAGAAATTTGGACCGGCGAGCATGAATGAAGAGATTGGTGAATGTGGACTAGGTGAAAGAAGTATGTAAGTCTAGAGAGAACTGGCGCTGTACTATCCCTGCTACCTCGTGAGGGGTTCGGACTATACGTATTACGTACCTATATCTCAAGACCTCAGATTAATTATAAGCTGATCCAAAATCCACACTTCTCATTCTCTGTTTAAATATTTAAGGCCATTAATTAACATCTATAGGAGGATATATTATTTATTATTATTAATTAACTCTTCGTATCCTTTCAAGGAAATTCTTGGGTAATTTAATAAAATTAAACACTGCAAATACATGCTTAAAATTGTTTAGTTATATATGGTTTGTATTTTTTTCATCTAGACATTTTATTGCCATATTTTTTTGCATTTTCCATCAAAATAAAACTATAATAAAATAATGAATCTTCACGCCTTCCCACAAGGGTCTCCGAAGGGGTAGGCACAGGTGTCTAGTACTTACACACACACACTATTTTCCGCTGGATATATATTTTAGGTACCAAATTATCGTGTACGATATTTGGAACGCGAACGCAAACAATGTGGTATGGTATCACGTTAAGGACATACGTAGGAGCCGTGTATTTTGCCGCAATACTAATCACTAAGCCATGTGTTGGTATACCTGCAAGCCGCATACCAATCAAGCAAGCTAACTATCGAGTCAAGTGAACGTGAACACTGAACCATGCAGTAAATTGAGTTCATTGGACCCAGAACTGGGCGGATTTTTCATTAATGGAACTTGGAAAATGAAAATGAATTAACGTTAAGGAACTAAATTATTTTTCCATACGAATTAGGCTTCATTTCATTGTCCCGTATTGTTTATTTTAATCCATACTAACAAACAGCCCAGCATAGTTTGGCTGTAAAAAATAAAAGTCGACGGACGAGAAGTCCCGGGTCCGGGTCCAATTTTAAGTCAAAGCTATTCATATGTGTATTTCAAACACAAATAAATTCATCAAAATCAGACGTGCCATTTTGCGAAACTAACGAATGGCGCATGATTTTTATTTATATACATAGTGTGAACTTATTTTCTATTATTATGTAAAATATATAAGATAAAGACGGTCGAAGGTTCTAAGTTCCAATGGTGTCTCCTATGAGTCTTGCCTCTTATTTAAGACTACTAATCTTGAAGCTTAGGCTATCACTAGGAACTTACTTTGAAAACACACGATACATGTAATCTGTTGCTGGAAATGCTCTAAAGTCGGCGGTCAACGGACACCATCAAGCGAACGGCCGGTTTGTTTGTAACCTTTGAGATATACAAATTAAGCTGCAGTTCACAGTTTCTATCGTTGACACTACATTAAGTTAATATTCACTTGCATTTCAACGAGAGATTTTGCAATTCAAATGTCATGAAATGAATATTAAAATATATATGCCAGCCGCTTAGCATTTTCTTAGAAATAATTGTCAGTAGTCGAGAGAATTTCTTTTAAATTAGTCAAAAATATTGCAGAAATTATAGCAAAGTATTTATTTTTAAATGTTTTTAAATGTTTTCAATGTCAAATCCGTAAAAATATTACTAATCAACATTCAAAGTGTTAATTACACAGGTTCAACCGGCAAGCATTTGATTTGTACGCATTATATATATTTAGTACAAATTGATGAATTAACTTTTTGGGTTATTTTGAGTTACTATTTCATAAAATTCACGAGGACGAGCAACAATTAAGATTTTTACTCATATTTATATTACATTAACACGCCTACCGGCAAGGGCCCCCATATTGGTAGGCAGAGTTGTAAGCAACTCCGCCTTTATCCCCAAGACATAAATATTAGGCAAACACTAATCTCATATTTCTTGAGTCTGATAGTATTTAAGGAACTATTAAAAAAAATAGTTAAAGTATTTTTTTTATAGTTTTATATAAATAATAATAATAATAATATATCCTCACGCCTTCCCACAAGGGTCCCCGAAGGGGTAGGCAGAGGTGTATAGGTAATACCCACACACCCACTTTCCGCCAGAGGTATTTTAGGTGCCAACGTGACAGATGGCGAGTCCATCGCCGTTACTAATAATCTATATAAAAGTACATAGATTTTTATATGAAACCATTATTTAATGAGATATTGAAATGGGCATTGATTTCTGAGATGAAGATTACATATTTCACGGTTACTGTTTGGGCAAAAAACATTTTTTTTTGTTAGCATAGAAATAACTTTAAATCAAAATTGTTCAGTAATGCAGTTATAATAAGAAATGTAGCTTAATATGGTAAACATAATATACTTTACTAGGCAGACAATACGTGCTATAAGATTAAACAATCAATTGGCGCAAATATCTCCTAATTGAGTCAATAGAACTGTTTCCTATCTTATTATTTGTACAGCAAATAATATCGATAAGAGAACATCTCCAATCTTTACTTAGATTAATAATGAAGCATTATTTAGCAGCTCATTTGTTTTCATTAAACCTTAAATGTTTCAAAATTTTATTCCTTTCAACCCTAGTAGAATACAGACCTAAAGGATTTTTTTTTATTAATTTTGTACACACATACATAACAATTTGTATTAAATTATTTATGTTTGAAGGATAGAAATTATGTTTATCAGTATTACATTAATATTAGTATTATTAAAAGGCAAGGTTTGTTTGAGCTCGCTAATCTCAGGGAACTACAAATCCGGTTTGAATAAATATTTTTAGCACTCTTTTCAGGAAGCCAGTATATAGTCCACTTATGTACCTACTTATCGTTCTCCTACCTATGAGAGCGACAGAGACAAATTAATTTCAGTTGAAACAATCGGCACCAGCTAGTACATGTATATACAATAAATATTGTACATATATTTCATGACCATAATAATATCTAAGAACACATACTTGGTCTAAAAGTCAAAATATTATTAGGTAACTGACTTCCATTGTTTGAATTCCATACAAGGCCGTTGTTGGCGAAGTTGTATTAAAAAAAACAAACCTTCTTTACTCCCCACAGCGCGAGGCTTAGCTCTCAGAGACATCTCAAGATAGCGGTGGAAATGGCCGAGAATTTGTGAAAAGCGAAATGCTTTCTGCATCCCACTTTAAATAGATAGTGAACAAAATGTTAAAACTTAAGCTCACGGGCTGTAATAATATCAATTAATAAGTGGCTACTCTGAAAGTTACAGGGATGGAACATGATGCAGAAACTCCTAACAATTTATTGTGCGGTTTTCCTAAAGCAAATCAAACACATCAATACGTTTTTACATGATATCGCACCTACTAAAAGGTAACTTTTATGTATTGTCTCTCGCAGTGTGTTCCCGGAACATTTGCTGCTTAGTCGGGCAATGGCGAGACCAAGTCCGGTCCGGTCCGGACCAAGCCGGGTACTTTTAAGGTGTTAAGGAAACACGGTTATGGGCAGGCCCTTAGATGCGTTTATGGGGTACGGACTTCGACTTGGAGCGTTGTTGGATTGTGAGCAAGGGAGCAGGGCTGGACTTTATTTTATTTATATATTTATGGGCTATGTTGCCTGAGCCGGAGCCAAGCCAGTACTAAACTAATCGATTTTTCTGAGTGGGTGTATGGGTACTACCTATACACCTCTGCCTACGCAATCGGAGACCCTTGTGGGAAGGCGTGAGGATATTATATATATATACAATGATGACATCGCCACTCATTATTTTTGGGGTATATTTTATTCAAAATCAAAATCAAAATCTTTTTATTTCACATAGGCCCAGGTGGGCACTTATAAAACGTCGAAAAAGAAGCACGGTTCGGGTTGGTCGCTTCCATGGAGAAGAACCGGCAAGAAACTCCATGGTTACTCTTTTCAAATCATTAGGCATATACAATAATAATATTTAATATTTATTTAATATTGGCTTTGGATTCTTAGCTAAATGCTTTACATAATATCAATAAATCACATCTACGGTAATTAAAGAACTAGTAGCCATTTTGTTCAGTATTCTTTGTTTTGATGTGACGGTCAAAATCGAATAAAATAATAAATTCACGGAAAACGCATTAAGTTTCTGGCATGTTGCAAAAACCTTTCATACCAAAAATTATTACAATGCCTTTACGTCGCCCTCCCAACACGTCGTTAAGTACGTTCACTTCCTATATTGAAAGAAAACACTCGAAATGGAATAGATCTTGTGGAGGGTTGAGTTTAACTGTCTTTAACTTTTGCAGGGGTCGAAAACACAGTTGAGTCGAATGGACCCAAAGTCTATAAATCTTGGAGCAGACAGTAGCAATGTGTTCTCTAATCTTTATACTTGTTATTGTGTGTACCTACTGAAAACTTACGATAGCTACTATTATTGACCTGTGCCTGTAACTGAGTATGTCTTGGAAGTTTTACAGACAAACTCGTTAATCAAGAGCTGACTCAGAAAGTCGGCTCGAAGGACCGAAGGATACATGATATTATGTGATAAACACTCATTTGGTCTGGACGAAAACCACGTAAGTACATAGGTGGATTATCTTAATATATATAAATTACGCGTCACGTTGTTGAATTGAAAGATAGGATAACTTACATCTCATTTTATAGTCGCAATATTATTTTATTGCAAATTATATGTCTATTATTTGACAGTTCCAATTATCTGGTGGCGATATCTGTTAACTGGATTGAGGATACATACATACATACATACATATCATCACGCCAAGTCCCTAACGGGGTAGGCAGAGAGTATAGAGCGCCAGTTCTCTCTAGACTTACATACCTCTTTCGCTTCGTCCACATTCATCAGTCTCTTCATACATGCTCGTCGGTTTCGAGTACTCTTAACGTTCCCGTCCTTCAGAGTCCGATCTATTTGATCCAGGTAGTTGGAACGTGGCCTTCCTCTGCCTCATCTTGCACACACTTTTGCTTTGTATATCTGTTTCGTCAATCTTTCTTCACTCATCCTTTCTATGTGTCCAAACCAGCGTAACATGCCTTTCTTCATCTTTACAATCACGCCCTCATTCACGCCAGTTGATTTGCGAATCTCTTCATTGCGAATTCGATCTAATATCGTTACGCCACACATTTTTCGAAGAGATCGCATCTCAACTGCATTCAAGCTATTTTCATACTTCCTCTGACATACCCAGGATTCGCTGTCATACAATAAGGTAGGTACCAATATCGCGTTGTGGACAGCAACTCGAGCATTCTTGCTCAGACTTTTACTGCCCATCAACGCCGACATGGCTCCATTCACCTTATTTCCGGCAGTTATCCTTTTGAGGATGGTTGAGGATGTATATATTTAATTATTTACAATGTAATAATCAAAAACCTTAGCCACAGCAACGCGTTGCCGGGTCTGCTAGTATTTTATATAACTGGAATAGGTTATGATATGTTATCCGTTACAATTTTAAACTTTACTACTGACTCTCAAAAATTACCTTATTTTGAAAAGGCTCTGATACAGTGATACCTACCACCTACATACTTTTACCACGCTACTATTAAATACTACCCTATAAGTATTTGACTGTAAAGCTATGTCATCAACGTAACCATGTGGATTGCAAATAAGGTTATTCGTTCACACGCCGAGAGTGGCTTTAATAAAATTCAGTACGTGGAGTTATCTAATTAATGTATCGGAAGCCGAGCTCGACGAAAAACATTACAATAGCGAATACATTGCTTCATGCATTCTTAATTTGGCGTGTAAGCTAGTTATTTACTTGAGTAAATGAATTACCTTAATCAGTAGTAAAAACCCGTGCTCGACTAAGTTCAGAAATATTTTGATTATACACATTTGACCTTGAATCTTTATGCGTTGATAATACATGAGTAGACATTGTAATAGGCACATATAGAGCATATTTCTTAATTGGAAAGTGTTCATTAATTCATTGCACATTGATACACATTTTCGTTACAAACTCGATTTGAATCGATGGAATTCTACTTATATCTATTTGGAACCTTTATGTTTATTTGTTAAGTTTCAACATTACTAACCACACAATCTTGAGTCAGCTTGAATGTTTGAAATCAAAAGTGATTTTCGACCAATCATTTATACATTGAATATCATCTACAAGCATGTTGACGGTTTCGAATCCCCCTATTCACCCGACCAACCAACTTGTTGATCTTGCATAAGTAAGCACCATTCATTGTTGAGTAAAGGTCAGATGTATATTAGTCGTGTATCAAATGTTCAATCGCAATAATTGTACAGTATTTTACCTATTTTCCTGAATATAAAATATCTTCATGCATTCCCACTTTCCCACAATGGTCTCGAAGGGGTGGGCAGAAGTGAATAGATAGTATCCACACACTCATCTTTCACCCAAAGTATATTTTAGATGCCAACGTGACAGACGGCGAGTCCATCGTCGTTTACAAGCACTAAGTATAAGCACAGCTATACATATGTACCTCTTTGAATTTCTTCTTGAACGTAATAATGTAGGTTTGCCTACATATCTTCCTTCACCGTAAAGCTGCGGTGTGACCAATAATTTACCTAATTAAGACTTTCTTGTATTGGAGTATCTTGACCAGGTTCTTAAATTGAAAATATCACGCAAAAAACTCGTGGGCGGATTTATACGAACCTACAAACATAGCAGAACCATGAACTTTAAAGGATGGTTTAAAGGTGGTTGGCTTGTAAGAAAATATATAGGTACGTAAATATACGAACATCCTGCTAGGGCTTTTTAGTTTCTAACGTGTCTAGTTGCTAGTTTAAAAACATGTTCACGGTCCATTAGTTTCACGCCGTCGAGGCGACGACCACATTATCGATCGTGCCAAAATGCTCTCGAGCTAAAAGCTACGTTATATGTAGTCTCGAGAGAGCACACATTTAAGCAACATATATCATATAAATTATGAGAAACAATCAAATACCTCACAGAAAGATATTTAATTAGATTCGCATGAATAATAATAATATTTTATTTAAATACGCCGGTAACGCTGACTAATAATGTTAACTGACTTTGAGTTCCAAAGTCAAAAAATATTTGTAAATATGAAATTTAACATTTCACATTTACTTAAGACTGGTTTGATTTGACTTTTAAAATAAGATCGTTGAAATCTCCTTGGTGATACAAATTCTGTTAGCAAAGTGCTACAAATGTGAATTTCGTGATGCATTTAATCATGGTAATGTCGAAATATCTGATACTCGAACATGCAGAAGTTTTAGTCAAACAAATAGTCTATATTTCAAGAGTCCATCTGCATATTGGGGTGAAAATGTAAGATGGAATTGAAAAGATCATTCAGGACAACACCTTGTGCTTACCGAAAACATCTTACTATCTTACTAATATTATAAATGTGAAAGTTTGTAAGTTTGGATGTTTGCGGTTCTTTCACGGCTAAAAGGCTGAAAGTTGAAATGGTGATAGCTTATACCTAGGAATAGGACATAGGCTACTTTTTTCAAAGTTCTTATATTATAATGTATGATGCTTTTTCACGGCATAGCGGCTGAACCGATTATAGCAGGAAAATTTCCAAAGCTCCTTTTTCGAACTCCACGCGGGCGAAGCCGCGGGCATAAGCTAGTATTTACATAGGTGCCAAAGTGCCCGGTGAGTGAGTCTGTCGGCTTCTCTCGATTACGTTATAGGTATAATATTTAACATTCCCTAGAATAATTGTATCTATTTTAACTAATAAGATTGTACCCATTAATATTCATGTCTATTCTGCACCAAAATGCAAAATTTACCTGCCATCCTGTGCTACCTTACCAGGATGTCTTGCATCATATTATATGCATTTACTTTGTGTATATTTGATGAAATTTACCATATTGCAAAGTTTTTCACATGTTTCTTGTCAAAGATCACTATTCTCACAGACTGAATCCCCAATAATCGAATGGATACCTAAGCCCGTAGTTTTATCAATTTCTATCATTATACACGTATGTCAACGTACTGGCTCAGAATTTTTAGTGACTTGATACGTTCATAATATACTGCATTCAGATTATTGTGACTGTGTATCACAAGATTGAATTATTTCCACTCAAATAATACTTGCGTTTGAATGAGCTCATCCAATAAACAATATTCTCCAACTTTACAATCCTGAAAGCTATTTTATTGAGAGATGCCAATTTCCAAATTTTTATTTGCTCGTCCTTTTTTGCTTTATAACACTTAGGTATAGATTGTTATAAAACATTTTGGTCCCGGTGTTCCGCACATTTAAAACCCAACTTGAAGTAACATTCAGAAGCGTGTGAAACAGAAAATGAGACATCTAAATTGGGTAAAACGCGAAATTGCATCTTACTGGGAGCGCACACTCAAGACAAAAATTCACACAACAATGAAAGTAATTCAATACACGGAAACTTAATCGCATCTCTACGGGCACCGACTTTCTTGTTGTCCCACCCACCCGGAGCTACCACATCTGCGGGATTCTTATGCAAAATCGATGGTTTTATTGCTCTTTTATGGGCCCCAAAGTCTTTCAAACAAATTGAGAGCAAGAAGAGGCGTGATAAAATTCCATTTTGGAGCCAAAGCGGTCCTTTAATTAAGTTCATGTCGTTTATTTTTTAGCTAATTACCAAGAAATTCCTCTGTTAATCGACGGCTTGTATTCACAAATCCAGGATCCTTGTATTTATTGTTAAGGAGACAAATATACTTATCATATTTGCCTACCTACCCCTTCGGGGACCCTTGTGGGAAGGCGTGAGGATATATATTTTTATTGTAATAATATGCAACGTTAGAAATGTCACTTGCCGTGACAGAGCAATTAAGGACGAGGGTGATATAAATTACATAATTATGTTATGTATTTATATCATCATTCATCAAGAGCCGTGGTGGCCGAGTGGTTCGAACAGTTGCCTGCAAAGTAAAGGTCGCAAGTTCGAATCCTGACTGTACCAATGAGTTTTTCTGAACTTAAGTACAGTGATTAGTCACACCACGAGCTTTACGGTGAAGGAAAACATCGAGAGGAAACCTGCATACGTCTGAGAAGAAATTCAAAGGCGTATGTACAGTCGTGCTTGAGTAACTGCGATGGACTCGCCATCTGTCACGTTGGCACCTAATATACCTCTGGTGGAAAATGGGTGTGTGGGTATTACCTATACACCTCTGCCTACCCCTTCGGGGACCCTTGTGGGAAGGCGTGAGGATATATTATTATTATATTTATATCAGAATTTATATCGATAAGTCTGTTATCATGACGTATACAAACCTCAGTTTAGTATTACAATACTAATAAGACAAAAAATATTTATAATAATTGTAAACTATTAACTATCTATAAATAATATAAATATAGAAAGATATGTTTTCTCTAGTCTTACAAACCTCTTTCGGTTCACATTCGTATTCTGAAGTCTCTTCATACAGTATTTTTTATATTTTTATAAAATTGTTACAAATTATATATCAAAAATTACAAAAGCATTATATTTTGCTACTCCACTTGTCACTCCAAAAATACCTTCCTGGTACTTAAAATACTTTGATAATCACATACCATTTTCATAGGTAAAGGCGTAAAATAAGGTCACTTATAGAATTATATCTAGACTTTAATAGAATTTATAATAAATTGTAAAGTTACTGAAACAAATATGGCGACTGAAATTCAAACTAAAATTTTTGTAGACAGTAGTACCGGAGTCCTTTTTTCTTCAAGTTTCAAATGTAATTATTGTTCCTCGAAAATGTCGTTACTTTGAACTCAAGTCCTATCCCATTCGTACTGGCAGTGTAGGACGTAGTGAAAAATAATATAATATACTAACTGTCCCGCCCAGCTTTGCCCAAGTGAAAAAGTAAAATTTCCTGAAACACGATTGCAGCGCCACCTATCGGGTCCAATTCTGATGTAAGCTATCCTATCTTTTAAGTTGGATCAAACTGCACACGGTGTGCAAATTCGATTGAAATCGGTTAAGTAGCTAAGGAGCCCATCGCGGACAAACAACGTGACACGTAATTTACATATATATATATTATAAGATAAGATAAAACAACCTTTTCCATGACGTTAAGGTTACATGCCCTCTCCCACATAAATAACAACACTGATCGCAATGCGTAAGCTACTACAAGCTGGATCCAACTTATATGAAAATGTCAAAGTTCGTGAGAATGAATGTTACTAAAGGATATGCAATTCGCTGGATAAATATATAGGATACGTTTTATTTAAAAAAAACTAACCAATCAAATTAAATTATACACAGATAAAACATTGGGCACAGCTAGTATAACATATCAATCCAGATTTATAGCTAAAAAGATATTCATGTCTACCTATTAGCAGTGAGTTATGTACAACATTTGTACAACCACTCGGTAGGAGTTTATATATGTCTATATAAATATTACTGCTTTTTTATAGTTATTATATATATAGAATATGCTTTCCTTATAAATATTGCAATCAAAATCATGGGGACATCCTTATAATGCGCAACAATACAATATAGATATCGAAAATCTATTTTCCTTTATAACGGGGACCTTGTACCGGAAAATAGTCGAAATTTTATTATCTCATACAAAGAGGCTCATAATATCAATTTTGAGAAAGGAGTACTGGGAACCTCACCGTACATGTGTCTTAATACATTCCTATATGCTTATCGCTTGAGAGTATGTCGAAAATACATACATTTAGATAAAATGGACGAAGCGAAACAAGTATGTAAGGATCGTAGCAAGTGGAAAGAAGTGGTCTCTGCCTACCCCTACGGGAAAGAGGCGTGATTATATGTAAGTATGTACATATATTTATTAAATTAAATACTAATATTTTAAGAATCTGCCTACCCCTACAGGAACACCTAGTTGGAAGGCGTGAGGATATATTATCCTCACGCACACATATACGATATGGGTATTATATATTATATATAAATAATAATATATTCTCACGCCTTCCCACAAGGGTCCCCGAAGGGGTAGGCAGAGGTGTATAGGTAATACCCACACACCCACTTTCCGCCAGAGATATATTAGGTGTCAACGCGACAAATGGCGAGCCCATCGCCGCTAATCAAGCACGACTAATACATACGCCTTTGAATTTCTTCCCAGACGTATGCAGGTTTCCTCTCGATGTTTTCCTTCACCGTAAGACTCGTGACGTGATGTGACTAATCACTGTACTTAAGGATATAGGATATAGAATTACTATAAATAAACGTTTTTTGGTATCTCTTCTCTGTCAAGGAGTAATAATAGCATGAGAGATATAGTTAGTTTAGGTTAGCCAACATAGCAAATAGCGACTCTGTTGCCATCACGATTGCACATACGTATTTCAATCTATTCTCATTCTCGTGTCTGCTCGCCGTATTAACCTTCAAAGTATTGTGTCACTGTAGGTACCTAAGTTTAGTCAAACTCATTCGCACAGTTTGCTGGGACTCGAACTTGACATCTTGAGTATTACCACTCGGCCACTATTTGCAGTAGTACTCGCTAGTGCAATAATGTATTGCAAACTTCTTTAATAATTAATAATGATAAACTGAAGAAAGAAATCTGTCTGTATTATCATGTAGCAGTAAGTAGCTCTATAGAACGAAAGTAATAATTTTTTGCTCGTACGTAAAAATAATACTCCCAATACATTTTACTTTACAATCGATTTTCTGTCTCTGACAATCTGCCCACAGTCCCAGTTCTCAAGTCATTGTCCTATACCGACACGCAACGCAAAACAGAAGTTGGAATGTCTCTAACTCTGCGGTTAAATAAAACAGACGGTAATGTACGAGTATTCTTGTTATTTTTACTTGAATGGACTTTTACAAAAGGTATATTTTAAAATAACATTATGTTACCCTGTCATGTGATCGCCATAATTCTGACAGATATATACATTAAGATATAAAAACCGTACAAAAGAGATTGTCATTACATATGGATATGGCGTTCTTAATCAAATAAAATTATGTTATATATATCCTCACGCCTTCCCACAAGGGTCCCCGAAGGGGTAGGCAGAGGTGTATAGGTAATACCCACACACCCACTTTCCGCCAGAGGTATATTAGGTGCCAACGTGACAGATGGCGAGTCCATCGCCGTTACTCCAGCACGACTATACATGCGCCTTTGAATTTCTTCTCAGACGTATGCAGGTTTCCTCTCGATGTTTTCCTTCACCGTAAAGCTCGTGGTGTGATTAATCACTGTACTTAAGTTCAGAAAAAACTCATTGGTACAGTCGGGATTCGAACTTGCGACCTTTGCGTCGCAGGCAACTGCTCGAACCACTCGGCCACCACGGCTTATACGGCGGTAAAATTATGTTAGTTTGGAATATACCTACTCTATTCGCTAACTAGCTCCGCTGCTTGACAAGGCCCACCCCATGGTTTCCAGGTATGGCTGTCTAACGCTAATAATGTTTTGTATATATTACAACGCAAAGTCTCTATATGGTAGGCAGAAAGATTAGGGAGCCAGTTCATATGCTCCTAACGATTTCATTCTTGATTGTTCTATCAATTTGAAGAAGGCAGTTAATTCACGGTCTGCTTGTTACAAACTTACGAGTTCTGCCCTGGACAATTTCAATTTGCATTTAATAAATTAAAATTAAAACAGATTGTTTATTTATGAAGTAAAAATACTGTGAAATTAATTAAAATCCTATTCAACGTCAAGTCGCATTATAAAAAGTCCATTTCTCCTCACGGAATTCTAAAAGAGAAACTCATTCTATAAAAATAAAAGCAATTATGTAGCTCATCAACTACAAGAACAACTTTAATTATCGTTTTTTATAAGAGTTGACAACGTTGTTAAGAAACCCAGTGTGATATTTAAACAGAAAAATATTGGTATAGTAATTAAACAAAGTATATAATCGTTTTAAATAAAATATATAGAAGATTATCTCTACAAGATAACGAATTTTGTAAATATACACACACATTCAGTCTACAATCTATACTACACAATAATATTATTATGACTACAGTACAGTCTCTCATTGTCATTTCGGATTCACATTGGTCGGCACGAATCAATTACCAATATTACAGGTCCAGCCTAGTTTAGGGATTGAGAACAACCATGTTTAATGTATTATTGTCCTTGGAAAAAATATTAATATTTTGTTAAAAAATTAATGTTGTTCGTTTATTGGTTACGTACGGTCGTATTTATCTGCGAGTTTATCGTTGTTCACAACAATTAGACTTTTTATACGAAATAATAAAAATGCACGACTGTATAGAATCTATTTCTACGAGCCTACAAATACTATTCTATTACGATTTATTGTGGTGGCCGAGTGGTTCGAGGAGTCCCCGGCAGCACAATTCAATTATTGCATGTACAAATACCTACTGTACCAATCAATAAATCAGAGTTTATGTACAGTAATAATTTAGAGCTCTACGGTGAAGGAAAACAAACACAACAGGAAACCTGCATTTGTATGGGAAGAAGTTCAACGAGGTTTGTATAGTTGTACTTGAGAAACGTCGTCCGTCAGGGAGTGGTTTTGGTAGATTCCAAGTTTTGAGACACACATTCGCACTTGACGCAGGTAAAGTTCAAAGAATGATTGTAATATTTCCATCTCTTTTTTATGTTAGTGAAAATAACCGAAACTACATACAAGGCTAAGTAAATATTGGATTTTATTTGATTATAATAATAATATATCCTCACGCCTTCCCACAAGGGTCCCCGAAGGGGTAGGCGGAGATGTATAGGTAATACCCGAACACCCACTCTCTGAGTCCCAGAAATGTCATCATCGAATCCGATGATGACATCACGGTCCTCCAGAATGCCCGACGACGACACACAAACACTACACAAAACCGACCACTGTTCCTTCCTCGCCGGCGAGGCTCGACGCGAATAAGCCGTAATGTTCCAGCACCTCCCGACCCCCCGGCAAACGCAGGCACTGACCGAGCCAGACGCGCAAATCCCTAAATATATAAATAATAAAATACCAAACCAACCCAGCTCCCTTGCTCGCGATCTAGCAACGCCCTAAGCCGAGGTCCGTACCCCACAGGGGGTGTCCTTAGCTGTGTTGCTTAGCACTAAAGTGCCTGGCTGGAGGCCTAGGTCTCGCCTTTGCCCGGTTAAGTAGCAAAAGTTCCCGGAACTCACGCTACGAGAGACAATACAAAAAAAAACACTTTTCGCCAGAGATATAATTATTTGATTAACTGTTACAAATTTAAAAGAGAAAACTGTAGGTAATATAATTATTGGAACTGGCGCTCTATCCACTCTGCCTATCCCTTTAGAGCCTCGGCGTGATGATATGATGATGATGACAATTGTAGGAACAAGAGTAACCCAGTTCATCTGTCAATTAGAACTATCGTATAATTTCATTCCATCGTAGGTTCCAAATATGAATACATATATGTACGTGAGACAAAAATCCTTCATTGTTGCTATATCGTCCTAAATAATGGAGTAAGTTATTTAGTACTGGACTCGTACTGACTCATTTGCATATTCTCGGAATACACCTGATCTTTCATTTTACCGTCCCCTCGGGCACTCTACAGAGACTTACATTCTTCGTAGTCACATGCGAGAATGAAATGTAGGTATATGATGTTTGTAAAGTGTGAAATGGCAGTATACTTATTTCAATAGAATGTAATTTGGAATAGATATTCCGACGCAGTCAAATCATTCAACACTCATACATATTTTTTTTTACGAAACGTATACAATAGATATATCAGTATAACAACGTACTTTACAGTATTTCCAAAAAACAGTTGTATGATAAGATAAATTATTTGACGCAAATCGGTATCCCGAGGCAACGTGCCAAGAAGACTAGCAGCATTTCCACGCTGGGTAGCAATGCTAACAACTAAATTGAAATCCAAATCTTTCTGAGTAGATTTGTCTAATCGACCAACATGACGTCGTAACTATCTTCAATAAAATTTGCCCATCCAAATTCAATGTGAGTATTGGCTTCACAAATTTTATTATTATATATTATAAACATATAATAACAAGATTTATCGAATATTTCATATCTAAAATCTTGACGAAACCTCAAAGTGTGAACGTATCGCGCGCTCAGATATTACTGGCAACCAATAATAAATTACTGTGGTTTTCATAATTCGAATAGCACACGTAGAGCTCGAGTATTGTCAACATTCAATATTATCGGGTCATTCTACGAAATTTTCGTTTAATTTGTAATGGGGATTAAATAGGGAAACGTGTGCAACATAATTATTTGCCATCAAATATCCATGTAATAATTCAATTTAATGTACATTATGCCATGTGAAGTTTTAAATTTAATATGGTATATCAAACGTGGAAGGAGATTAAGTTAAACTATAATGTAATATCTTATAATTAAGTTAAAGACTGGGTGTGTGTGGGTGCGGAAGTTGAACCTAAGAGGTGAGGATTCGAACTTTGGGTTGCAGCCAACTTGAACCACTCGGCCACCACGGTTTAATTTATTTATATTCTTATATAATATGTATATTCGTTTTCCCACCAGGGTCTATTACAGCTTTTCTGTTATATTCATTTTGAGCAATATATATATATATATATATATACATACATACATATATATCATCACGCCAAGTCCCTAGCGGGGTAGGCAGAGATTATAGAGCGTCAGTTCTCTCTAGACTTACATACTTCTTTCGCATCGTCCACATTCATCAGTCTCTTCATACATGCTCGTCGGTTTCGAGTACTCTTAACGTTCCCGTCCTTGAGACTCCGATCTATTTGATCTAGATAGTTGGAACGTGGCCTTCCTCTGCCTCTTCTTGCACACACTTTTGCTTTGTATATCTGTTTCGTCAATCTTTCTTCACTCATCCTTTCTATGTGTCCAAACCAACGTAATATGCCTTTCTTCATCTTTACACTCACGCCCTCATTTACGCCAGTTGATTTGCGAATTTCTTCATTGTGGATTCGATCTAAAATCGTTACTCCGCACATTTTTCGAAGAGATCGCATCTTAACTGCATTCAAGCTATTTGCATACTTCCTCTGACATACCCAGGATTCGCTGCCATACAATAAGGTAGGTACCAATATCGCGTTGTGGACAGCATTCGAGCATTCTTGCTCAGACTTTTACTGCCCATCAACGCCGACATGGCCCCATTCACCTTATTTCCGGCAGTTATCCTTCTTTCAATATCTTTTTCATACTTTCCATCTCGTGTGAACATGCTTCCAAAATATACAAATTCATTCACTTGCTCTAGAATTTGCCCATTTACCGATATAGCAAACTCGGTCACTTGTTCATCTCTTTCGAATACCAGAATCTTAGTCTTGCCAGCGTTTAGCTTCTTTTCACATTCTTCTTTCATTATGGTAACTAGTGACTGCAGTTCGCCCTCTGATGCCTCTTATGTATACCTTTAAACTATTTATTGCTGTTGTTATCTATCCAAACTCAAGTAACACAGTTGACAACAAAATGTTATGCATACGCAATGATAACTAGCAAGAAATATATAGTTAATTAAGAATAACTCCAAAACAAATTCACCCACAGCTTATGTGCAGCCATAGTCTGATATAATATTACATTTAATAAAATTATTTTATTATAGCAACCAACTGCCACGGGCTTCAGAGAGTTGTCAAATAGTTGACTGCAATTAAAAGTCAACATTTTGCAAACACAAATTATGCAGCTAAAGTTCTACACAATTTTATTCTCAATGTTCTGAATATTCCATATTAGTTCTCAATGTTTATACACCACGGTAAGGTTTGTCAAAATATATAAACGTATAATGAAAAGCTAAGCTGATGCTATGGCGAGATCGTTTTGAAAAACTGCCTGCATACCAAAAGAAGAGGTCGCCTTTAGCTAATATTATACATTGCATACAATGATAGTTCACGTATTTCGTGGGCTAGAGTAAGTTAGATGCAGTATACCATTATTGTGATTTAGAATGCGGCTGCTACCGAATACGAGCCAATAAATTTGATCCCAATCAGTTCAAAACTGTCATTATTCGTACCTAATTCAACTCTATCCATAAATGCTTACAATTTGCTCTAAATTAATATGTTGTTCACTACGGCTACAATTGTTGAAAACTCAAGTTATATTACGTATTAAATTGGCACACAAACAATATCATCGTGTCAAGGTCCTCAATCATAAGGTCATATAGAGTACAGCCAAATCTCTCCAAACTAACTCACTGGTTTCGCTTCCATCCTACATGACGTTCACACTTACTGTTCAAACGGAAAAATTACGTTGAATTAAATCTAAAATGTTATTAATATATCCCTTGCGTTATCCACAGCCAACATAATATGTCAGTTATTTATCGCCTCTCCAAACAGACCTCACTCGCTACAATCCTTTCTCGACGTTCTGAACCTTACTGTCCGAACGATTAAATAATGAACGTTTAAATTAAAAATGTTATTAATATATCACTTGCGTTATAATCGGACACTTTTATTTTAGATAGCGAGTATAAAGCCTAGACTAGTCAGTTTTTATTGCCTCTCCAAACTTACTAACTTTTTTGCTCCCATACGTTTTCTTTTCCTGACGTTCTCAACCTTACTGTTTGAACAAAATAAAAACAAACGTTCGATAAAATAAAAAGTAATTAATTTATATTTTATTTTAAATTGCAAGTCTACAGCCAAGATGAGTCAGTTATTTACGGCTGAGTGTCGTTACCACTGTTCGTTACCGTGTCTACTGATAGTCGTTCTCTCTCGGTACCAATGGTAACACAATGCTATCACTACCGCCTTATTACTACAACGTGCAAGCTTCCTTGGGGCTTCATTTAGTTAATTGGATTGCTGTTTCTCAAATGGAAAGCAATTGTATACCCATTAGATGTTTTTCTAAATCAGATTTTCTAACAAATATAGTTATAAGTTAGCATAGCATACAATAATATCATTGTGAATTTAAGACTATATTTAATGTTGAATGGTAGTGTGTCGTGGTGGCAGAGTGGTTCAAGTTCGAATACCGACTGAACCAACGAGTTTTTTAATTAAATAATTTAATTTTTATTTTGTAGTACCACGAGCATTATGATGAAAGGAAACATCGAGAGGACACCTGCATAGTTAAACGAATGCAGGTCTCCTCTCGATGTTGCCGTTTATCCTGCGTGATTGAGTAACGGCCATCTGTCACGTTGGCACTTAAAATATATCTCTGGCGGAAAGTGAGTGTATGGGTAGTACTAGCTACATACCTGCATTCCCCTTCGGGGACCCTTGTAAATAGACCCGTGTAAGGCGTAAAGAAGAATAGGTTTTGTGACATTATTTACTACTCTAATAAAAAACGTTGTTCTTGCCTCTACGACAGCACGCTTCCTTTGTCCCAATATTGTCATAAACATGAGATTCAAATAAAATACTATAACCAAGTAATAATCCGTATCAAAATCAAACGAACACTCAAGGATGGGAACGTGAAGGGTACTCGAAACCATTGAGTATCAATGCAAAGACTAATGATTTGGATGAAGCGCAATAGGTATATAAGTGTAAAGACCCTCTACTACATTTTCCAGTCCCTCGGGTGGTCGTGAACTACCTCGATGTGGTAATCTCTTTGACCTCCCTAAACATCATGAGACACCCTTGTACTATGTACAAGGGTATTTGGTTACATTTGCTAAATATTTATAGGTACTCCAGAAAACACCCTGAAAAGATGTTGAGCCTTTTATTTGGATACGAGTATCTTCATAATCACATACATGATATACTTGAAGTAAATAATAGTGATTAGATGAAGAGAATAGTGAAAACATGTACAGGACTTGTTAGATATATTTCTTGAAGATTACGAATAGCTGTCGTCGGCGAAGGCGACGGCGTCCGGATCTGCAAGACGGCTCCCATTGTTTATGCATGAAGTTATTATTTATGAGTATCGCTTCGGTAATACCGATGGAAGCCAGCCGTTCTGGCGTGAAACTATAACCACTACATACAATTAATATCAGTATCTACCTACAATATATATATATATATATAATATTCGATAATTTATTTAGAGAGCCGTGATGCCCGAGTGGTTTGAATTGCATACAACACAAAGATTGCACGTTCAAATCCTCACTGTACCAATATGTTTTTCAGAACAGGAAAACCTCGAAAGAGTACCTGCATACACTAAGAAAGATATTCACAGACGGCGATGAACTCGCTATCTGTCACGTTGGTACATAAAATATATTTCCGGCGAAATGGATAGCACCTACACACCCCTGCCTACTCCTGCAGTGACCCTTTTGGGAAGGCGTGAAAATATACATATATGCATATTATTTATTGAAATATACTCGTATTATTTTTTTTTTGGTCCCAATTGGTTTGAAAATAACTGCTAACTACATGTTCATCTGACATGATAACTCGGCCTACGGACATGAAAATGACAATCACGTTCATTCTACGTGCAGATGCCTAGAATTTGGCGTTCCACGTGTCTTCACGTCATACATTTAATAGCGTTCTATTAAATGCTGACCTATTACGTGAACGTGATTGTGTTTTGGTGATGCAAAACTTGTGGTAGGTCTACTGATTGCCAAGTGTCTCTGAGCCAAAACTTTGGCCGAGTTTGCAGGTTTCAGAAGCCATAGATAGGTCAACCTAAATAAGTCAAACCTGTCAACAGGTTACCGTTTTCCCTAAAAATAATTACTAATTTGGAATCAACCACTTGGAGTGGAGCAGTAATTAAAGTTTGAAACAAGGGCAGTGTGACAATGGTTCAATAAATTTTACAGATAACAAAGGGGGAAGTACTCATAACGATCTCTGTCATACCAATAAGCTATGTGAAGTAAGTGTCGTATTACTCTATTGTATATTGCATTAAAGTATGTATTATGTAAAGAGGGTTAGTCTCCCGCGGGCCTTAGACGCTATATGGCTAGGAGGATATTTGCATCGTCGTATTCATCCAAGTAAATATTGAAATATATGCACTTACATACACTATGTGTATTAGTCGTGTCGATTTTTGATACTACTCCCTGTCTAGCTTAGGATCTCTTTATATATAGGTTCTATTATTTCCTATTATGTGTGATGACCCGATTGTTGAAAATTGTAATCTATATATAAATATGAGAACCCATTTTTGAACTGACTCATCACGAAATCTCAGGAACTGTAAGGCCGATTGACTTGAAATTTGGTAGGAGTATTCCTTACGCGGTGTAGAGGTCAGGTAAGAACGGATTTTGAAAAACTACTCCACCCGCAAGTGCGGGGAGATCCCATTTGTGAACTTACTCATTAGGATATCTCAGGAAATATAAGGCCGATTGACTTGAAATTTGGTAGGAGTATGCCTTATGCGGTGTATAGGTCAGTTAAGAACGGATTTTATGAAACTCCACCTGCAAGGTAGAGTGCGGGGAGATCACATTTGTGAGCTCACTCATTAGGATATCCCAGGAACTTTAAGAACGATTGACTTGAAATTTGGTAGGAGTATTCCTTACGCAGTGTAGAGATCAGCTAAGAACCGATTTTGAAAAACTCCACCCGCAAGGTGGAGTGCGGGGAGATCCTATTTGTGAACTTACTCATTAGGATATCTCAGGAAATATAAGGCCGATTGACTTGAAATTTGGTAGGAGTATTCCTTATGCGGTGTATAGGTCAGCTAAGAACGGATTTTATGAAACTCCACCAGCAAGGTAGAGTGCGGGGAGATCACATTTGTGAGCTCACTCATTAGGATATCTCAGGAACTATGAGGCCGATTGACTTGAAATTTGGTAGGAGTATTCCTTACGCGTTATAGAGGTCAGCTTAGAACGGATTTTATGACACTCCACCTGCAAGGTGGAACGCGCGGAGATTCCATTTGTGAACTCACTCATCACGAAATCTCAGGAATTAAGGCCGATTTACTTGAAATTTGGTAGGAGTATTCCTTACGCGGTAGGTCAGCTAAAAACGCTCAAACATCAAACAATAATAATGACAACGGAAACCAAGACTATTCCAAATTCGCCTCTTTTTCTCTTATTTAATAAATAACGAAATATTCAAAGATTTGTAATGTGATGATAGACACATATTTTTGTGCGCTTTAATCGCAAACGTTGGGTAAACCAAATATATAACCGAGATTGATCAAATGAATGTACTACGGAGTAGTATATCTTCAAATAATCGATATAAAAGTCCGCGATGGTATTAAATTATCTCTAAAGGATAAACCACCATAACCATTTTTATTAGTATCAAAATTGCACCCGTGCGAAGCCGGAGCGGGGAGCTAGTTATATATATAATTTTGCAGGAATTAGGTGTGTTAATAGTCGTTTCTCTAAGCAAACGCAAAGTAATCTGAACTTCCGTGGTGCGGAGAAGTTGCGCTTAGCTCCTGGTTTCAATTCCCAGGTCGAGCGAATATATTACTTTACTCTATGGAAATTCATATGCTCTGAGAAAAGCTAGGATCTGGAAAATAGACTTACCACCTGCTTAGTTGGCTCATAAATAAGTGCAATATTGTACGCTGACATGAAAGTATTATCTCTTCATATTTTTCATTAGTTTCATTTAGTTTAAAGTAAAAAATAACAGATACTCTGTGAAAAAAGTTGAGTGGAAGCCATAGTAGCAAGTAAGTAATAAGTGCTCCATAGCCGGTTTCTCCGGAGAGCCACAGGTGCCCCGTGGTACATGCGTAATAGTCAACTCCACGTTGACCTCAAAGTCCCCACGATAAAACAGTTTTTGAAAAAATTATCCAAACGTCATTTTGATTCTGCTGTAAATCACCCCAACCCCCTCGACGTATCGGCCGCCCGATACACTCTTTCCCTTATCTCGAAGATAATGCGTCCAAGACATGCCGTGCCTTGCTCGCGATCCAGCAACGCCCTAAGCCGAGGTTCGTACCCTACAGGGGGTGCCCTTAGCTGTGTTGCTTAGTATTAAAGTGCCTGGCTGGAGGCCTAGGTCTCGTCATTGACCGGTTAAGTAGCAAAAGTTCCCGGAACTCACGCTACGAGGAACAATACAAAAAAAAAATGTTTGTTTATTATCACTTAAGTGAGGTGATTTGTTTAGTCCGCCTTGTCCTTCACTAAGCTCGCAGAGCCTTCGCAATTTCAAAACCACTTTTCGTTGGATTAATATGTTACTGTAGAAATGTAACAATCATATCAAATTGCGGTCAAGGCGTGTCTACATGCATCATAAGGGTTTTCAGTCATACACGATCCTGTAGTCTACATTTCATATAGCAGACAGCTAATCGACTACGCCAATCGTAAACGTAGTAACTGAACTCAAATAACTAAGTGAGTATCGTCTGTGTTCATGAGTGATTGCGTGTCGTAAAAATGACAGGAGCACGGTGCGACGGTCGCTCTAAATTTATTTTATACCGATTTCCAGCTGTGGTGTAAAATAAAGTGGCACTTGGTAATTGAACAGCCTTTTATAACATATCCATAGAATTCAAGTGCATAATTACTTAAATACTTTTTAATATGGTTAGCTTTATTATATCAAATATCAAATTGAATATTTAAAAAACCTATAAATTAATTTCTAAGCTATTTAGGTGAAAAAGTTTTTAAGATCTGTAAAACAAAAAACTTTACATACTGCTGTAAAAAAATAGAAACGGCAATATTTACGAAATTTCTATTACTTTAAGCATAGCATGTTCTACTGATTAAAGAAAAGAAAGCATCTACAACGTTAATGTACTATTAATATACTAATAATATTACGATGACATATAGTTTGGGTACAAACATCTAGTGCTAAAATTATGTAAAGTGTATCAGCGCTCATTGTTGAGTACCTATTTTATTGATTAATAATTATTGTATTAATAATAATAACCAATCATTGAACTTAGCCATTTAATTTTATAGATGTTTACATAAAATTTACGAATGATAACAAGGCTTAAGATCGTATTTCTTGAACGTGCCGCAAATGTTGCTGCCGTTCAAGAAATACGATCTTATTTCAAGAAAAATTGCAATAGGAAAATAATTCCTTGCAACTTTTTCTTTTATTTTCGTTCTCCTACCTCTACCTCTCCAAGAAAATGGAAAAGCCTCGAAAGTGAGGTGTAATTCAAAATTGAATTTCAGCCAATTTTTCAAATGTATGTAACAATAAAACTATCATATCAAGTGTCGGTGTTCGTAAAATATAATAATTTACGTATCAATGCCTCGATATGCAAATCCAACCTCGCTTCATCGTACACAATGACAGCTCACACAATAGTCTTCAGACCTGTGGTTTAAAGCATATAGCACCATAATCACAGCAGGCGTTGGTAACTACATTTATTATGCAAAAAGGACGTACACAAATCTGGTACAATAATTTTGTGAGTTGCTGAACTTATATTGGACATTGACGCCATGCTTGTAGCATAAGGAACCGGGTCTAGTCTGGTTTAGCTCACAGCAATTCCTTGCGGTATTAATATTATTCACTGTAGGAATACAATAATTAACTAACCAGTGGCTCTAGCTAGACAATCCTCTTCTACTAGACTTCTATAATTTAACTAGTTCGAAGCTAATGTAATTACCATATATATTCTTTTGATTTTGTTTAAACCCGCAGGAGTAGTACTATTTTGAACAGAAGAATCCGTTCAGCTTCTCTAAGGGGATCCCTTAGAGGATTCTGAAAGTCCCAGAGTCAATTAATTCAAATTATGTTGTGTGTCAGGCAGTGGAGTCAGGCTTTGAATGTTGACATGTGAGCTATTGTTCCCAAAATAACTATTTACGTTCCTAGACGTCTGTGTAAATATTGTTTTTAGAAAGCTCAAGATACGTTGACTTTGAGCGTTTCCAATCTTATACCTCGTTTCAGGTTTTCATCACGTTCTGGATTAAGTTTCACAGCAACAATGTAACTTGAGATTAAGTAATAATGTTAAGGAAATAATAGGCTCAATAATTCGTGCCCGGATTATGATACAAAATCTTAAATATTTAATTATATTACAAGCAATTCAATCGTAAGGAAGTGAATAATAAATGATGTATTTGATACAAAATTTCAACATTCTCAATTGTGGACAAACATTTTTTTACGTGATGATATGAGAAATAGCTCTTTGCAACATTATAGAAATGGTCACGTTACCTTTAAATCTAATGTTTTAAATAAACCAGTGGGTATTTTATTGGAGCAACGGACTTAGGGTTCTAACCACAGAGTATGTACCTAATATGTAAGATGGCCGTCTGTTCTAGTCTAGTCTAGTCAGAGCCTGAGGTCACGGTTTCGATTCCCGCTGTCAGCGGACCTTGAATGCCTTTTGTATTTTAAATTATATTTATCTTTATAAATATATTATATGAAAATAATAATATATAATATATCCTCACGCCTTCCCACAAGGGTCCCCGAAGGGGTAGGCAGAGGTGTATAGGTAATACCCACACACCCACTTTCGCTCCAGAGTTATATTAGGTGCCAACATGACAGATGGCGAGTCCATCGCCGTTACTCCAGCACGACTATACATACGCCTTTGAATTTCTTCTCAAACGTATGTAGGTTTCCTCTCGATGTTTTCCTTCACCGTTAAGCTCGTGGTGTGACTAATCACTGTACTTAAGTTCAGAAAAACTCATTGGTACAGTCGGGATTCGAACTTGCGACCTTTGCGTCGCAGGCAACTGCTCGAACCACTTCGCCACCACGGCTCTTATATATATACATCGTTATGTTTTAATAAATATATATACCTACATCGTTATTTAGTTCCCATAGTACAAGGTTTGCTTAGTTTTGGACTATTTGTCGTGATGATATATAGTATTCTTGGTTACGCATAAGAAAACGAGCTAAAGTCTCCTTGACTAATTAGGCAATGCCACGCGGGCTATTCTTAACAACAAAGATTTTGTTTATACGTGTAAGAGTTCTTAGTTAAGCTACTGACTTGTCTCAGTAACCATGTTTGCTTCTATAATATTTATTACAAGCTTATTTATGCGCCCATAGTGATGCACAAAGTAACGAACATCCATCATATAGTTTTCAGCACGCACGTAAGCTCGCCGCGTATTTGCTGTACGCCTACAATTCAAGCCTACCTTTTAGTTACGCAAATACAGACCATACCGGAGCACACACATTTTTGGAGGCAGCTTAAAATATTGATATTGTCTCGATTGGTAATGGGAATTATTAAGTATGATTCCTATGGAAATTTTAAAGTGACTTAATTGAATGATTACTAAAAGTTTGAGAAACTTTTAGTAATCATTTAATTGTTTTACATAGTTGTAAAAGGCCTTCAAAGTTTAATGCATGCTTGATTCATGGATAGATTTATGTAATAGCACTCATATAGACTTTATGTCACACAAATACTCGTACCTATGAAGTCCGTATCATTTTTAGTAGACGGAGTTTTGCTCATATTTCATATATCGTCACGGCAAGGGTCGGCAAGTTGCAATTAGGCCCGCCCCACCGTTTCCCCTGTTGAATATTTTAGGTGACAATGTGACAAATGGCAAGTCCATCGCCGTTTTTCTAGAAGACTATACTTACATAGATATCCTCACACTTAGTCCTTAACGGGGATTTAAAGACTATACATATGTCTTTAAATTTATTCTCAATCGTATGCAGATTTCCTCTTAATATTTTGCTTCACCATACCTTTCACGCTGGCTTTCACCTTAAATATATCTCTGGCGGAAAAGGTAGGACTAGGTATGTAGGTACTACATACACACCTCTGCATACCCCTTTAGGGAGCCCTGTGGGAAAGCGCGAAGATATATCTACGTAATACACAAACTCACATCAATCTTATAACATCCCTGTTTACTTCGGGGTAATCGAAAGCTTGTAAAAATGATTGTGAATGGTGTTAATTCAACAATGCTATTATTACTATTAGTTCCTCGTAATTCATAATATAAGTAATTTCCAGGTACTGTGTCCTGTCACCGAGTTGTTGAAACAATTTATTTACTTTGCCAAGTAATTACTTGATAAACCCAGAGACTCAAATTATCCTGTACAAACTTAGTAACTTCAACACCTCTCACGTATATAATATTGATGTATGTTGGTTATAATACAAAATATAAATTGTAATCCTATCCATATAGAAATTAATTATTTTTTTTCAGAAATTTTGTAATTCATTAAAAAATCCAGTAGTTTTCATAACAATTCAAACACAAAATTCAACAGCGCATTGATAGTACGGAGGAATAGGTGATAGTAAAAAATATATTTTATTAATATTTTAATGCTATTTTTGTAAATGTTGATTGAAGTCTTAAAGTAAATTAATAATAAAGTAAAGTATATTTATTGATTTGTTAATAATGGAATATTTCTATTTGGTAGCATTTTAGCACAAAGTTAACATAACGATGATACACGCAATAGTTAAAAACTATCGCGGGATAACAACGCCCGTGTTCTTTATATTTTTTTATGAACTGCAAATTTAATTAAATTTTATTTAAAAAAAATTACTAAAAGATTTTCAAATAATATAATTAAAAATGTTTCTGTGTGGGTGTGTGAGAGTATGTTTATATCTGTATGTGTGTGTGTGTTTTATTGTGCAGATAGTGATTATAACCGATAAAGTATTACAGATATATATATTACTATATATACTATATACTATATATTGCTATAAGCTCCTAGTCCCGTGGGATCCATCGAACGTAAAAGCAAAGAGGGTCACGAAGTTTGAGAGTAGATTATCGAGCGGATCGAAATCTTAAAAGCCTCACCTACGTTATAGAGGATAATCCCCACTTATACACCAAATTATCTTTGCCTTCGTTTTGTTATCATTTTTTAACTTTAATGTTTTGCGATTACAACGTTCAATGAGTATTTTATATATCTTGCCGCGCTCCAACCACTGACATATGCAGGCAAAGGTGTAATATCAACCACATTTTGACGTACACAGGTACATACATACATATCATCACGCCAAGTCCCTAACGGGGTAGGCAGAGAGTATGGAGCGCCAGTTCTCTCTAGACTTACACATCTCTTTCGCTTTGTCCACATTCATCAGTCTCTTCATGCATGCTCGTCGGTTTCGAGTACTCTTAACGTTCCCGTCCTTGAGAGTCCGATCTATTTGATCCAGGTAGTTGGAACGTGGCCTTCCTCTGCCTCTTCTTGCACACACTTTTGCTTTGTATATCTGTTTCGTCAATCTTTCTTCACTCATCCTTTCTGGGTCCAAACCAACGTAACATGCCTTTCTTCATCTTTACAATCACGCCCTCATTCACGCCAGTTGATTTGCGAATCTCTTCATTGCGGATTCGATCTAATATCGTTATCGTTACAGGTAGATATAGGTGGCAAACCTATAGACGGCATGACTTCACATCCATGGTATAGAATTGTCATTGCCCACGTGGCAGATCAGATGGCGAGTCCATAGTCGTTATTCAAACACGACTATTATATACATACGCCTTTGAATATCTTCTCAAACGTTTGCAAGGTTTTCGCTCGATGTTATCCTTCTCCGCAAAACTCGTGGTGTGACTAATCACTGTAGGTACTTAAGTTCAGAAAAACTCATTGGTACAGTCGTGATACGAACGCAATCCTTATGTTGTACTCGAACCACTTGGCCACCGCGGCTCTATCCTACATGTATATATATGTATATATATATCCTCACGCCTTCCCACAAGGGTGGGTAGGCAGAGGTGTATAGGTAATACCCACACACCCACTTTCCGCCAGAGGTATATTAGGTGCCAACGTGACAGATGGCGAGTCCATCGCCGTTACTCAAGCACGACTATACATACGCCTTTGAATTTCTTCTCAGACGTATGCAGGTTTAACTATATAACTAAATATACATATCATATATAAATATTTACATAATAAAGTAAACTTTTTTTTATTCGGAATGACAGTTGTTGGTGACAACAAATGCACCGAACCGTGTAGCAGTCCATTAAAAATATCCAGGCGAACAAATCCACAACCAAAATGCAATATAAACGCATGATAAAATGAATACAAACATCTGGAACGATGCAGGTATTAGAGATCGACTCCAACCTATGCGGACGCCACAGCCCACCGACAATTGGTCACTTAATTGTATATTAAGCATATATAAATGAGCTAAGCCCCGCTATTTCAATAAGACATATCCTGTTGTTAATATAGCAAATAATCTGCGTACCGAATTTCATTCAGTTCCATTTTGTAGTTTATGCATGAAAGAGGAACATACGTCCTCAAAAATTTTCACATAAAAACAGAAGGATTATTTCAGTTAGTATTAACTTAAAAGTATATCTATATTAGAGAATAGACGAGGATATATTGTTATACGATTAGCGAAATAACGTAATCTTAATACAGTATAAGAGCCACCTTCTATTACTTATTGTGTAAATGGAATCTCCAGAGTGCCAAGAACAAACTAGGGTGCTTGAACATTTCACGGATCATTAATCATTATTTTACTCATTTATAGTTTGCACGTGTCCTAGTCACAAGTCAGAAATGAAATGAAGCTACCTTTAACCCGGAAACTTAAAGCGGAAGCCTTGGAGAGGCAATGGGCTTTTGACTAAGCTTTGGGCTGCAAGTTCGATGCTCGCCGAGTGCTTAAAAAGTTTTCGTTTTTGCACCTTGGTCTTGCATGTTTTGTATATTTATCAATTTTATATTTTCATCTTCCACTCAGTGTTTACTTTGAGACATTTTAACTTATTTACCAGAAAACTTTAATAATCATAGAAAGTATGTGCATACATATATTATGCCAATAGCCGTTTTCTAAGCACAACTTTACATCCGTCTTAGATTTTTTTCTTAAGCGTATGTCGGTTCTTCTCGATGTTTTCCTTCACTTTAAAACTCATGGTATTACTAAACACTGTACTTAAGTTCGGGAATCGAACTTACATCTCTAAGCCAAATATCATCCAATTCTTTTGTTGATTGATCTTGATTGTCTTTTTTTACTATAAGCTATGTATCCTTGATTTCACTTGAAAGCCCTCTAGAGGATTGATCCTTTTGATCCCTCACAGTTTTATAGATAGTCTTTCACACCGGCGATAGGGCTTAAGAATCTTATTTGAACATCTCATCTTAAGGAATGGATAAAAAATCGTACATTCTATGAGATGAGCAAGCAAATAATTACTAAATTGAAACATTGCGGAGTTTGATTAATAAAGAATATAACGGTGAATTGTCTTTTTTTAAATATTTAAAGTACACGTACGAAGTACTATGTTACTACTCCTGAGACCCTTGTTTTTTTTTAGTTACGATCATCTTCAAAGCTTCTAAGGACCCAGCCTGGACAACTTTTGCACCAACCGGGAATCATAGGTATGGACGGAAAATGTTAGGAGTGGGATCTTCTGCATTCAACAGAATTCGGGCAATCCCGAGATGCGGGGAATTTTCGTTTAATATTTTGTATATTTAAAATATAATTTACCATTTAAAAGTAAAATGTTGCATCTTGATTACCAAACAACAGCTATTAAGAACAATGTTGTTGGAAAATATTAAATAAGGGAATAAAGTTCAAATAGTTCATTTTAAATTAACTCTCTTGTTAACAGGATTCAATCGAGCCGTGGGAAAAGTTACTTTTGAGTTCTTTAATAGCAAACTCGTGTTGAGGTTTAAATAAATATATTTATATTTTTATATTATTTTGGTCATAAAAATTATTTGAGTTTTATAAGTACCATTTTATGAAGTCTTCAGCTATTGAAGCTCCTGTTCTGCCGCAAGACATACCAAGTCTGACCCACCTCGGCTTCGCATGAATATGGATTTGGTCCTGTTCAGATTCTTTATTACGAAAAGCTGAATAATGACTTTTCCTAACTCTCGTTTCAGACACGTCGGCGGCGGCGATGTAAAACCTATATAAAATATCTTTTTGCAGTAATTTTTACTAAATCAAGTTACCTAAGTTACAAAAAACTGATTGCTATTCACACTAGCAATTTTAAACTTGCAAGCGACTACCGAAATTATGTAGCCACCAAGGCTCCCCATTAGGGTCTCCGAAGGTTTAGGCATAGGTCTATAGGTAGTGACCACACACGCACTTTTCGACAAAACTTTTCTTCTTAAACGTATGCAGGTTTTCTCTCGATGTTTTCCTTCACCTGGTGTGACTATGTCAGTGTAGGTGTCATCAGGCGGACCGCATACTTGTTTGCCAAC
>JACCPG010003988.1:0-12569 GCA_016069955.1 Drepana arcuata | reverse complement strand
CACACACCCACTTTCCGACGGAGATATATTATAGGTGTCAACGTTTGTCAATCATGACTATATGTACATACGTCTTTTACATTTCTTTTGTAACATATGCAGGTTTCCACTCGATGTTTTCCTTCGCCGTAAAGCTCGTGGTGTGACTAATCACTGTACTCATTTTCAGGAAAACACATTACTACAGTCGGGGTTCGAACTGGCAATCTTTGCGTTGCAGGCAAAGGCAAATGTTAATTGTCAAGTTGGTACCTAAATATGTCTCCGGCGAAAAACGTTGGGAGAATTCCACTCAAATTGGACTAGTCCCAAACTAACCAAACCTTGTTATATGGTCATTAGACAACGATATACATATAGAAAGATAGACATATACATAAATACAAGAACTTGTGTGTGTTCATCACACAAATATCTGCCCTCAGCGGGAATCTATCCCACGAACTCAAGCTCCGCAGTTAGGAGCTCTAAACTCAAGACCAGAAGGCCGTTAATAGCGCTAATAAGATAGCAGAAACCGCTTGTAACTTACCGTTCCCCGGGAAGCCGGCACCGTTACCTTGTGCACCCGCCGCTACTATGTATACAGGTTGGTAGCCGCTGATAGTACCTGGTCTGCAAAATTTAAAATACTTGGGCTTAAGTATAGTCGAAGTCTAAGTGAAGAGATTCGCAAATCAACTGGCGTGAATGAGGGCGTGATTGTAAAGGTGAAGAAAGGCATGTTACGTTGGTTTGGACACATAGAAAGGATGAGTGAAGAAAAGATTGACGAAACAGATATACAAAGCAAAAGTGTGTGCAAGAAGAGGCAGAGGAAGGCCACGTTCCAACTACCTGGATCAAATAGATCGGACTCTGAAGGACGGGACGTTAAGAGTACTCGAAACCGACGAGCATGTATGAAGAGACTGATGAATGTGGACGAAGCGAAAGAGGTATGTAGGTCTAGAGAGAACTGGCGCTCTATACTCTCTGCCTACCCCGTTAGGGACTTGGCGTGATGATATGTATGTATGTATGTATGTAAGTATAGTCGTGCTTGAGTAACGGCCATCTCTCACGTTGGCACCTAAGATATATCACAGGCGGAAAATGGGAGGGTGTACTACCCTATGCCTACCCCTTCGGGGAACCTTATGGGAAGGCGTGAGGATATATTATTATTATTACTAAGGGTAATTTAAATATGCGGGACAAAGTTCGAGACAAAGTTAGCAGGAGTAGAGCGCCAGTGCTATCGACTAACAGATTTCTTTCGCCACATTCAGAGAGTGTATGAAGATACTGATATCTTCATACACTTTTGCCGGTTGGAGTTCTCTTGACGTTCCCATTGTTGTGTGTCAGATCGGCTGATTTATTATGATTTATTATTTTATTTCAGCATGAAGTCAACATTCCAACTACCTAGATCAAATCGGTCGAACACTCCAGGATAGGAACATTAAAGTTGGTACTAGAGCTTGTATGAAGATTGGTTGTATGTAAGAGTAGAGAAAACTCCTGCCCTACTCTCTCCGTCTACACCGTGATAGACTCGGAGTGATGATATGTGTGAATGTTTATTTTATAAAACTAAAGTTGTAATCACGCAGGTTGCTAATCCAGTTTAAGTATTTTCTTACGCTTCTTAAAATAAATATAGTCAATTATTTGTTAACTGACCTATATCCCGGCACTGGCATTTGCACGATGAATACTCTTTGACCAGGCGCCAAGCCAGGCAAGGTAGGGACCTGCGAAGATTAAATTTCACAGTTTAATATTTGAACCTTTTCGAGCACACTAAACGCCTGCCATTAACATAAGAGCAATGTGTAGAAATAAAAAATATATATTATTTTACGCCTACTTTCTTGATACGTTTCTTAATAATCATAGAACAGTGCTTAGGATAACAATCCTGTGTACAACGATGATTCTCCCAGAAATCTGCAAAGAGATGTTCCCCATGTTTTTGAAAATGTATTTTACTACCTCTCTACCTGTCTTTGTTTCTATACCTGTGGTTGCGGTTGTTGTGGCTGCTGACCTCCATTGATCAGCTCTACCTCGCTGTCTGGCTCGAGGGTCTCCAGTCTTGCAGGAGGCCCGTGTGCGCGGTTTGCGTTCTCTGGAAAAATGTTATCAGATTTGAAAAAAAATATATATATTTATATATATATCCTCACGCCTTCCCACAAGGGTCCCCGAAGGGGTAGGCAGAGGTGTATAGGTAATACCCACACACCCACTTTCCGCCAGAGGTATATTAGGTGCCAACGTGACAGATGGCGAGTCCATCGCCGTTACTCAAGCACGGCTATACATACGCCTTTGAATTTCTTCTCAGACGTATGCAGGTTTCCTCTCGATGTTTTCCTTCACCGTAAAGCTCGTGGTGTGACTAATCACTGTAATTAAGTTCAGAAAAACTCATTGGTACAGTATAATATGGAACTTAATTAAAGATAAGCTTTAGGTATTCGCATTGAGTAATTGCCGACTTACCTGGTTTCTGCTGACTCTGTCCGTAATAGTTAGCTTCTTCATTGTCCAATAAATATTCTATCCTGGAAAGAAACGCACCGTATGGCACAATACGTTTTCAGTATATAATTACATTATTAGTAACATCATCCTATTATTTATTCGTTCTATTCTCCCTGCCTTCCCCGTTAGGGATTCAGCGTGATTTTATAGGTATGTATTAGCCAAATACGTTCCTGATCTATAATACTTTCATAATATATATATTTAAGAAGTTACTTCTGTTTTGATAGACACACAGGTACTTATATTTATTTATGAGTACAAATGCGGTTTCAGCCTTGGGTGAACGCTTTTTTTATATTAATTTAAGACTCACGGACTAATCTGCTGCAGTTGTGCGGTCTGCTGCTGCCGGTAGCCATGTTGGGGGGCAGGAGGTGCTGCGTTTACTACCAAACACGCCACCGCCAATAACAACTGGAAGCAAATAATAATCGCTTAATATATTTAGGTGTATATAATCAAACACGATTGCAGCGCCATCTACCGGGTTCAATTGCATTTTCAAACCGTCAAAGGATACAAACGTACGATCCGCCTATGGACGCTTGCAGCACCAGTGGTTGTTGCTGACCCTGCAGGAATCTCTTCATCTATTCGTAGGACAACGTGATGGCGAGTTTATCGACTTATCTCAAGCATGTTTATATACATACGTCTCCGAACTATATTTAATCAACAGATGACCTCTTTATTCCATATATAAAACGTAACTCTTAAGCTAATGTTGTGATCAATCACTGTTACCATTGTTCATAAATCCTGAATAAGCTTATTGGTGCAGTCAGTATTCAAACTTGCAATCTTTATGCTGCAGGCAATACGAACTGCTCTGCCACCGCGGTTAGATGAGTTAGATGAACCGTTTAAAACTATTCAATTGGCATTATATACGAGTCACATCACATTTGAAACGTGAAAACGCCAGTTGCTAATTACAAATTCAACCGGCGAGACTCAGATGCCTTGACTGAGGTGTTGTTGAGGTCAGAACTAGAACGTTAGTATTACCGGCGTTGTCGGCTTCTTACGAAACAATGTTTGCGAATGACTGAAGTAGATCGAATTATTCTGTTTCAGTTCGTTGACCCTGATGATTCAGGTGCTTGTACGTTAAAATAATACTTATTTTAATGGGACAGCTAGTTGTATTTACAAATGACCATTTTGACATATCTTGATCCTTTCGTATCTGTTATGTTATACAAGGATCGAATATTTAAGAAGTCGCAGCGCCCGAGTGGTTTCAGCTGTCGTTTGCAAATCCAAATAAATACTTATAAGTTCGAATGCCGATTCTGTCGGTGTAATTTTAAGAACTTTTATTAACCACACCATGGGCTTTACGGCGAAGAAAAAGATCGAGAGGAAACCTTGATATAGCGGGTCGCTAGTTTATATCTCACAAACGGGTAACTTTTAAAGTAAATACCTACGACATTTTTACATTTAAGATTTCTAGAAGCTGATATATTCCGTTGTTCCTAAAATCCGATTGCTATCAGCTTAAAAACAAGTTTTGGATGCAAAGAGGTACGTAGGGGGATAAAACAGTCTTCGTAGTCACCATGGAGCCTCTTTCCTTCGAAGACAAGTGTTCAGTCGGTCAATAAAACGATAAAAGTTTGGTTTAAAAAAAAAAATTGGACGTAGAATTGTTTGTACCTCTGTATGTGGGTTTCATTTACCCAGCAGTCGGACATCCATAGAAGTATCGTTAAGACGTTTTAAAACTTCCTTGACAAGATTCCTGGGATCAAATAAAGTATTTCTTCATCAACTTTAGTTAAGTACTTTATTTTTAAGTATAGGTATTTGACAGAGATTCAAAATCAAAATCTTTTTATTTCACATAGGCCCAGGTGGGCACTTATAAAACGTCGAAAAAGAAGCACGGTTCGGGTTGGTCGCTTCCATGGAGAAGAACCGGCAAGAAACTCCATAGTTACTCTTTTGTAATTGACCATTGATGTAGATAAAACCTCATTGTAATAGACAGAATTAAATAACATCAGAGACACCGACTAGTTCCCTGCTCTTTTTCCTAGTAATTATTTGAACCAGCTTTAAGAGTTTATTCGCACAAAAAGTGGTATATTTTTCCACTTACGCTTAATTCAAAATAATATTTAAATGTTCACCACAATGCGTCACATCTTCAACGGAGAGATAAAATATGTGGAATCTTAAAAATAGCTATTACAGTGCGATTGTCGGCTGATGCGATCAATGTGTCGATTAACATAGCTATTTGTCCCTAACTACATAGTTTATTGATGCATTAATTAACAAACATTAAGCATGTTGTTTGTGCACTTACTGGCCGTCGGGGCTTGCGTTTGTTTTTAAAGAGGCATATCTGGTATCGCAATTATTGAGATATTCAGTTTGTCTTGTGTCTCGCAGTGTGAGTTCCAGAAACTTTTGTTACTTAACTAAACAATGACAACACCGAAAGGCCAGGTACTTCTTAGGTGCTAAGCAAACACAGCAAAGAGGATCCCCTTTGGGGTTCAGTGATTCGCAGGCTAGGGGCTAGCGATGGGCTGGCGATGGGCTGGGCTTGAAGATATTATTTAAGTGATAATAAAAACATATTTAAGATTTTCGGATAGACTTAAGGGCTAGTTTAATGCTTGTGCAAGGGATGGGGGCCTGTTTGAGGTGCATAATTTTAACGACGAACACCCACTCACATTTATCCAAAGATATATTTTAGGTGCCAACGTGACAGATGGCGAGCCCATCGCCGTTACTCAAGCACGACTATACATACGTCTTTGAATGTCTTCTCAAACATATGCAGGTTTCCTCTCGATGTTTTCCATCACCGTATAGCTTGTGGTGTTAATAACCACTGTACTTAAGATCAAATAGACTTATTGGTACTGTCGGGATTAGAACTTCCTATCGATTAAAAGTAAGTAGGTTTTCTAACACTAGTTCGTAATTTCTATATTTCCAAACCAAGTATGTAATTTATTGTTTCATACCAATTGGCTTGCGAGTACCTTTTCTTTGAAGTTTTGTAGACTTGAAAAATGATGTAATTCCTTGCTTTGAACGGATAAACAATCTCGTTATTGTATAATTTTGATTGACGGAAGGAAGCCTGTAAGTAGGCGTATAGCACGTCCGCCATTAGTATGTAACTGTCGTATGAACCTTCACCTACTTCGCTGTACATCATCTGCCCGTGGTCACCGGAGAACTTGATGACGTCACTACTTTACAGCCTATTGAATTTGCGAACTATGTAGGTCGGTACACTTTCGGTTGCTATACGTGAACAGTATTTTATACATGTCGTTTCAAATCAATATCTGCCTTCGCAAAAGGGTTTACGAAGGGGTAGACGACGATTTAATTAAGTGAAAACGTAACAGACGGTGATGAGTCCGACGCTTTTTCTCATGCATGACAATTGGTTGGTTGATGGTTGATTACCTCTTGATATTTTCCTTAATAATTTACTGTTAATTCAGAAAACTCCAGAAAAAAAAGTTACGGGCTTGTAATGTTTGTTTTGCAGGACGACCCTACTCGAACCATTCGGCCACCACGACTCTATAAATAGTGAAGGTTTATACTTTTAAAGTATTCAACGACACGTATCAAATAAATAGATTTATTTACCGAGTTCTATCTGTCTGTCTCGGACTAAAATTATTATAAGTAGATACGACAAATACTGTATGTATTTTTTTATTCTTTCATTGAGATTTAGTCCAGGCCACTGGTCACAACCGCTGAAACCTAATTAAACCAATGAACCAATGTTAAACAGCGATCGGTCTCTTCTCGCTGACACGAGTTTGACATGCATCATATTATATTGTGGCCCCGGCCTTGTCGGCACTTTTAAGTTGTGACATAAACACATAAATAGAGCATTCAACTCTACCGCTTGAAGCAATAGCGGATAAAGGCTTTTAAAATAAAAATAAGAGGCTTTTTTTTGTATCAGCCAAATAAAACAAAAAGCCGTGTTGGCCGAGTGGTTCGATTTTAATCCTATTTCATATTCCCTACGGTATTTAATCCTTAAATATATTAAAATACAGAGACATTATTTAAAAAAACTAATATTATAAATGTGAATGTAAGTTTGTTTGTTACGCTTTCACGTAAAAACTACTTAAGAGATCACTATAAAACTTTGTACACATATTCTTGGACGTATTAGAAGTAACATAGGATACTTTTTATTGAAAAAAGAAAAACATTTTTACGAAAAATAAAAAGCCGTCCACGCCGACGAAATCGCGGGCACAGCTAGTTTAAAAATAAAACTTTACAAAACGACTGTGCCGTACAATGCCGAATGTATCGTGTGTCAATACGACTTTCGAGTGAGTTCCTATAATGCCCGCAGAATCGATTAACACTGAGCTTGAAGTAAGTAACTATTTTATTAATTTTTGTAACTTGTCTGCTGTCTCAAAGTGCACAGTTAGAACAATCTACATTGTTCTGGTGAATACCATGGAAACTCACAGACCATTACGAAAGTCGCACGCATTCCACATATGTTGGTAAGTAGCTGGTAGGTTCCTTCTATTGCAACAATATGTAATCGTCGCCTAATTGCCGGCCCACGTTGGCGGTAGGGACGCGCGTCGTTGGTTCCAGCTACATACTCATATGCGACCTGGATTGCGTGGCGTAGCCTTGCTTTGTATAGAATTATGTTCCGTTTATGGGTTACTTTGACGCAACTATTGATTATGAAGGAAAGTACGCAATTTAAAACAATTCACAGAATGTTCTGAAAATAGTTTTGGTCATATCGAAGGGATGAGTGAAGTAAGATTTACATAAAAGATATTCAATGCGAGTGTGTGGAAGGAGAGGCTGAGGAAAACTACGGTAAGATGTTATCGATGTCATACTGAAGGGGGAACCAGCGAGCCGGCTATGAGTAGTCTAAGTACGTATATCCACAATAACAGTACCTAATAGGTGGTTTTATTGTGGGGATGAATTTCAGTAGCTTGGTTTGTCCATACGGGCAATACGCAGGCTATTTCGTCAAACTAAAGCACTTAATTGCCAGCTTCTTGACACTCTCAAGAAGCAAACCCTCAGTGATTCGCCTTTGGATAAATATTTTCAGTGATATTATGCAGCACACCTAAATTGATAACCATAGCCTCGGACGTAGGCAAATATTTATATAGCAAGACTTTATCTTTTTATTCTTTAGCAAGATTTGATCTATTCTTAAGCAAGACTTGATCTATTCTTTAGCAAGATTTGATCTATTCTGTAGCAAGATCCGATCTTCCCGTCACTCTCCTGAAACCTGATTAACTTGTAATGAACAGACTTCATTTTGACATAACCCTTGTGTAATGATACGTTTGTTTCGTTCCTGCTAATATTATAAATATGAAAGTTTGTGAGAATGTTACTCAATCAGTGCGGCTAAACGGAATCTGATTAAATTTGCCACTGAGATAGATTACTGGCTGAATTCAAAAGATGTGTTTTACTTAAAAAAACTACCAATGAAAGCTGCCTTCAAGAGAACATAAGCATATTGGAGACCAGAATTTCTCCTAACGCAGAAAATTATTATTATTGGATAGTAAGGTAACCGGTCTGTTTTAAAAACAACTGATTGGGCTATCAGGCTCACCATATTTGAACATTATTATTACACAGCAATCACCGGAAATCTCGTGGTGTGACTAATCACTGTACTTATAATAATAATAATAATATCCTCACGCCTTCCCACAAGGGCCCCCGAAGGGGTAAGCAGAGGTGTATAGGTAATACCCACACACCCACTTTCCACCAGAGGTATATTAGGTGCCAACGTGAAAGATGGCGAGTCCATCGCCGTTACTCAAGCACGACTATACATACGCCTTTGAATGTCTTCTCAGACGTATGCAGGTTTCCTCTCGATGTTTTCCTTCACCGTAAAGCTCGTGGTGTGACTAATCACTGTACTTAAGTTCAGAAAAACTCATTGGTACAGTCGGGATTCGAACTTGCGACCTTTGCGTCGCAGGCAACTGCTCGAACCACTCGGCCACCACGGCTTTAAAAAAATATAACATACCCAATCATATCTAATCATAGTCCAATATCACACATAATCGAAACTAACCCAGACTAAATTAAAATGACAAGATCATCTATCTTAGTTATTATTATTTTTGAATCGTTTTAATTTTATGTTCTATATTTTGATCGTCAATTACGTCAATTACAATTACGGAATCACTTCCATGCTAAAGTTTGTTTTGTATATAAATATGAAGATTCTCTTTAAGTGACATAATATGATGATATTTTTTTTATGCTTTGCCTCGCGGCCTCACCCACGTACAATTTAATTGATCGTTATTTTCAAGAAGCGAAGAAACCTAAAATCTATTATTTCCTATTATGTTACTCGCTTACGATGTAACATTCTGATGTCGATATTTTTTTAAAACGATTGTTTTCGAGTTACATCGTAACAAACATACAAACAAATCATTCTTTGTCATAAAATTACTTTATATAAAGACGAGACCAGTATAAATTATATAAGCTTAGAAGAATAACAGATAGCGTTAGCCTTTTTACAGCCAACTCGCGCCAGACCATAACTGAATAGAAATTCAAATTCTATTCATAGCTGAAAACTGTTAGAATGTGTTCAGGTTCATTGTTCCCAATTCATGTGTAAACGGTAAATGTCGTGAAATAATATTTTTAAATAATAGTTTTTTTAAGCATATAATTTTAGTTAGAAAAAAGAGATTAAAAGTTTAGTCATTATGAATTATGGTTTTTTGGTTTTAATTTCAGATGGTCTCAGACAATATTTTAAGCGTAAAACAAACTGTATAAAAGAAGGAGATATAATTGTATTCATCAAACTAAACATACTTTAATAATATCACTTTAATAGAGAGGGCAGTTTTTAAGAGATAATAAAATGATTACTTACGAAACAAGCAGCCATATTGTCCAACTTGTACTGTGCGCACACGCAAAGATACACCCAACAAATGTCGTGCATTGACAGCCGCGCGCTGACTTATATTGGAAGCGTATGATACGTCGACAATTTACGCAGAGGGTTAGATTTTCTTTGTATTTTTAATTTTGTTCCGGTTCAGTTTTTATGTAGGAACCAAAAAGTCTGTGATTTTAACATTAAAACAGGAACATCGAATTAGATCAAACATCACGAGTATGTTCTTGGTAAGTGTTGAAAGCAATGCTATTAATGTCTATACAATTATAAGAAAAAATATCGTTGACACCTAATATACCTCTGGCGGAAAGTGGGTGTGTGGGTATTACCTATACACCACTGCATACCCCTTCGGGGACCCTTGTGGGAAGGCGTGAGGATAAAAAATTTATAGATCTTTTAAATTTTTAATCTTAATATTTTTAATGTGTGTTGTCTGTTACTGCCATTGTTTGTAGTTTTTAATGCTGTTTTATTTCAAATGTTTAAACGAAATATATAGTTTGTATTTTCTTTTTTTTACAATGTTTTTATATTTTTATTTTTATATAGCCAAGCTTCCTGTTGCGACTCACGACTGTATATCAATGCATGCTTCGGTCTCCTGTAACTGAAGGGACACGCTTGTCTAATACTGCAAAGATTATGTTTGTGTACTTTTCGTTTAACCTTTCTTGGAGATCCATAAATAAATAAATAAATACTAACTTTACACCTTGCCACAAGTGTCTCTCGAAGAGGTCGAAGAACAAAGATAAAAAATTTTTGGAATAAACATTCAAATTCCTGCAATCAGATTTTCTTTGAAGAAAAAAAACATAATTTTCAATAAATAGTTCGTAGAATAGTTCGTAGGGTAGACAGAAAAGTTTATCAAATGAAATAAATGTGCAACTTGCAGTGTGTAACGTTAATTAAAATAAAATTCTGTGTAAAATTATTTGAATTCTTAAGACCACTGCATAATGCTGCAAATACCTTAAATCCCTAGTTAAATAGTAGCCACATCTTTACGTCGAGCTCATATCGCCGCTATAATTGTTCATGTGGACACGCTAGAAGTCGGACATGCCTAATAAAGAAGTGTATGCATTTGAAATGGGTCCCTTTTGAAGAAAGTACGTAACGATATAGGATCGAATCCGCAAAGCAACTTGCGTGAACGAGGGTGCGATGGTGAAGAGAAAGATAGACGTTTGGACATCCTAAACAGGATAAGTGAAGAAAGACTGAAGAAACTGATATTAGTGACTGATACGGAAGTAAATGGATTAAATCTATCCCACATTCGATCTAGGGAACATCAAGATAACTCGAAACGCAATTAATGTGGATGACGCGAAAGATGTTTGTAAGTCTTGAGAGAACTGGCGTTCTATTTCTCTGCCTGGTCCGTTGATGCCATCGACGAGATGATAGGCGGAGAAATGGAAGATGCCTTTAGTGAATCAGATTTTTATTTTTATTTTATTTTATTTTTTTATTTTATTCAATGCTATAAAGCCATTGCATAATAAGATGTCAAACCATCTGTTAGATAAATTACATCGTATCAATAGCGGAAGATTAAAACTACCTTTTAAATAAATACATAGTTTATATTCTGCATGACCAAGGGTTCCATTGTCTAGATTACTTGGCCAACATCCAAGCCAACGGGTGGCCAAGTTAATGGAAATTATAATAATAATAATATAATATATCCTCACGCCTTCCCACAAGTGTCCCCGAAGGGGTAGGCAGAGGTGTATAGGTAATACCCACACACCCACTTTCCGCCAGAGGTATATTAGGTGCCAACGTGACAGATGGCGAGTCCATCGCCATGACTATACATACGCCTATACATACGCCTTTGAATTGCTTCTCAGACGTATGCAGGTTTCCTCTCGATGTTTTCCTTCACCGTAAAGCTCGTGGTGTGACTAATCACTGTACTTAAGTTCAGAAAAACTCATTGGTACAGTTGGGATTCGAACTTGCGACCTATACGTCGCAGGCAACTGCTCGAACCACTCGGCCACCACGGCTTTTATAATTATGTAATAATAATAGTTATTAATGTTTTTTTATTAGTACGGTGCTAATTTAAAGTATATTCACGCCTTACAAAGGGCCTTAAGGGTGGAATAAGGAATTCCAGGCTGTACTCTCCAGGGAAAACCTCTACCTGATTGCACAGCCTGAGTGTTCGCGGTAGCGGTACCCGTGTATATTTATTGTGCAAACGTACACTTAATACTTTCTTGTTGTAGCTCCCAGAATAACCTTAGCAGATTTATATTTGCTTACTCGATCCTGTTTTTAGGTTGACTCAGAGGGAATTAAGGAAAATTTGCACTCAGTCTGTGGCTTTATTTTATACTGATTTTTGTTTTAAACTGAATGGAAATATAAAGAAAATGACAAATAGAAGTGTGGTATATACACGTAATTAATAATGTTGGAGCCGTGGTGACCTATTGGTTCGAGTAGTCGCCTGCAATATAAAGATTGTAAGTTCTAATTCCGACTGTGCCAATGAATATTTTAACCTAAGTACAGTGATTGATTAGTCACACCACGCGCTTTACAGTGTAGGGAAACATCGAGATGAACCTGCATACGTTTGAGAAGATATTCAAAGGCGTATGTATAGTCGTGCTGGAGTAACGACGATGGACTCGCCATCTGTCACGTTGGTACCTAATATACCTCTGGCGGAAAGTGGGTGTTTGGGTTATTACCTGTACATCTCTGCCTACCCCTTCGGGGACCCTTGTGGGAAGGCGTGAGGATATATATGAGGTAAATAATTATATATATGTATTGTGTACTGTATATATTGTGTACTGCTGCTACTGGCCGTTCTAATATATATTTAAATAAACATAAAAAATAAAAGAATAAATATAGTTATTTGAAAATGAATTGACATATCAATGACGATGAGCCATGTCCATATTTGGTGTGAAATCATTTCCATGATATCATACAAATATTAATGCAACAATTTATTATAATGACTCTTGGAGTATGTAAGTGTCCACAATAACATATTAAGGCATAGTTC
>JACCPG010003986.1:0-14757 GCA_016069955.1 Drepana arcuata | reverse complement strand
AATTGCAATCTTTGTGTTGCAGGCAACTACTCGAACCACTCGGCCACCACGGCTTTTATAAACTATATTGATTCGAAGCAGTCTAGGTCTTGCCTGGAACACTGTTAATTAGGCTCGAGGAAACGTCGTTAAAAGATGCTCGCAAATTGAAGGCAAAGCCATAAACTCTTTTATTTCCTCGAATAGCCCGATATACAAAGAGTGTTTTGATTTTATGGATGTCGTGATCTCGTTAAATTGAAAACAGTCCGTTTAATTGGTTTTATTTTAGTATAAAGTACTTTTATTAAAAAATATGGTATGTAAATAAACTTTGGTTTTACGAGAAAAATATCAGTCTCCTCGTAAAAACCTCCTTAAAATTATTTCCACTGGTTTTTCAGTATATTTGAAACAAATAAACAGGAAACGGAGATAAACAAGGCATAAGGGAGCAACCTTTATGCTGCTAACACAGTAACTCTCGACAAAGCACCAGCCTATGGCAACGGCTTACGATCAGGTTGGTCATTAATTTATATCTTTTTAATTCTTGTCATTTTAGAAACTTCAAATTAGACGAATAAAGAAATAAAGATGGCGAACAATGTTTTTGATATTGTTATACCCGACGTAGTAATTTATACTTGTTTGAAGAATATACAACATAACTTAGGCTGCCTCTTCCAAAACATTGAAAATGAGCCCAGAAATTGTTCATTCTAAAACTTCACATACACGCACCAATGATGTGTAAACTGCGCGATACCAGCGACAATGTCTCAGCTTAACGTGCTTGTAAGTTATTTACACTGTATTAGCTCCTATATTTCTTTATCACTGTGTTAGGGGTTCACTATGTGTATTAAACAGTAAGGTGCCTAAAGAAGTCTTTAATATCAAGCTATTGAACCCAGTTGCATACCTTCTGGTTCACACCAGTGATTATCACCGTTAATATGCTATGTACCAAAACAACGAAAATCGATATATGAAAATCTTATCGGCCTTAGTAATAATAATGAATAAAGCTAGTCGATAGAAGATAGCGATTGGAATGCTGTATTCCTGGTGCAGAGCCCAAGCCTGCTAATTATCTACGGGAAGCACTAGCTACTAAGAGAAGATAAGGATATAAAGGATTAGCTAGCTTTCATTATCAACACAATATTGTAAAGGTTTGGATAATGTTTGAGATATTTCGAGGAAATTAAATTATAATACAAAGAACCTTTAAGCATGAAAAAATCTTAATTTAAGTATTTTCTCTAAAAAGTACTCGAACGAGGCCGGGCCGGGTCGCCGATTCGAACATTTAAGTTTAGTTTAGTTGTCATTTTATCTGTTGCATTTATAGTCAGTCCAAATTTTCAATAACTGAGCTCAAGTAATGCCTTCTATGTTGTATTGTTATACTTTGCATATGTAACACAATCTGGGTCGTTACCCAGCTAACGAAGCTGGCTGGGGCACCGCTGGGGGGGAGGGTAATTAAAGACGTTTATCTGACCCAGGTGTTAACACTGTAAATATGGGTTCTTTGGCAGAACAATGCGCAGTTTTTTGGATATAATAAAATCTTTAAACAGTTTTATTTAAGAAAATAATACATCAGTGTCATTTACCGTGGAATTAGGTAATTTAATTCAAATAATATTTTCGCCGGCCGAGGTTCGCACCCCCTGTGGGGTACGAACCTCGGCTTAGGGCGTAACTCGGTATAGTTATCTTGTATATTATTTATGTAAATAATACTAGTCGATTGTCTCCGATAGACTTTATATAACTCTGCCTATTCATCCGAGCAATATGCCACCAGAAGGCCCTACGCTTCTTCGGACATATCATGCGGTCTCCTAAGCATAGTCTGGAGAAACACATGATCGTGGGTCAGATGGAGGGAAGACGAGCCAGGGGCAGAGCACCCTCAAGATGGATAGACGCCATAAAGAAAACTGTGGGGCCGGACATCCAGACGGCAGTCCACAGCACTTACAACCGCAGCCAATGGAGAGCAAGCTGTTGTGGTCGCGATCCTCAGCACTGAGGGACCGAGAAAGAAGAAGAAGAAGAAGAAGTTCATCCGAGACTTTGTCATACAAGTTAAAAATAGAAGTCAAACGAGAAGAGATATGCCGCTGGAAGTTCTAAATTTAAACTAATACTTTAGAATACTAAGTAACTTTGAGTACAAAATTGTCGGAGCCCCATCAAAGAACCATTTTCAGCTTAACCGTTCAAGTTTACACAACATTTACCACAACTAATGTTAGTTCTGTGATCGTATGTGGACAAAACTGTTCTACCAAACTCATACATTATTATTACAACACTTAATTGATCAGTGAGTACTCAAACGGAATCCAATCTGCCTCATTAATAATGTAACAGAAATATTAAGGGGCATACATAAACAAATAACTCTTATTACATTCGCCAGTTGGATGAGTTGAATTTACACAACGAAAATTTGAGTTTGAATACAATTTTAAATTTTCGATGTTGTTAGCTATGTGCTAGTACAGTTTATTGGATAACTTCTGTAACGATGTACACACAGGAACTCCTCTATATGATACAATCTGGAATATATGTCAAATATATTAGGTCACATTATATGTTATAATTAAGGTGGCGAACGACGGCGAGCTATAAGCGCTTATAATATCCGCTGTGCCACCGGTATTTTGTGCTGTGAGTGACGGCGTTTCCTACTAATAATTGCATCCACAAATAATGGGGAAGCCAACCTCTTTGCAAAAAGACAACCCATTGGAGCAGGTACCGTTTGGATGCATAATTTAAATAATAAAGATAATGTATAGAATATCCTTCCCATAAGGGTCCCCGAAGGGTTAGGCAGAGGTGAATCGGTAGTGCCAACGTGACAGGTGGCGAGTTCATCGCCGTAACTCAAGCACGACTATACATACGCCTTTGAATTTCTTCTTAAGCCATGCAGGTTTCCTCTGGATGTATTTCTTCACCGTAAAGCTTGACGTGTGACTAAATAATCTAGTTAACTCATCGTTACAGTCGGGATTCGAACTTGCAATCTTGTTCGTGTTGAAGACGATTATTCGAATCACTTGGCCACCACCTCCCGTTTGTATGAAGCCCGCTGAGATAAAGTCATCGCAATAAAGAAACAAATGATAACGATCTCAGATCTCGTAGATAGCAACTCACTTTGTTTATGTTAACATTATCAACAGGATGTCAATTTTAGCATAATGCAACATACTTATCCTATCGTCGGACGAGGTATAATTTAAAGCAAATGTCGTTATTTAAATTTGCATAACATTTAAATGCTCCGGTGCCATATTTAAACATCTTAAATATATTATACAGAGGTGCGGACGCTTTCTTCTAAGTACTTGGCCAGCAGAAGACGTCATAGTAAAATGCAATGACATCAAGTAATAATACTCTTGGTTGTAAACGAATAACGTTGTATTTACCTGGCTGGGAAGGAGACGTATATTTATATAATTATATTATTCAGCGCACGGCTTGGAAAAACAATTCGTTAGACATTTCTCCAAACTTATTTGTGTATATATAAATTATTGTAGTGACAGATGGCGTGAGTTCATTTCTTTTTATTTCGACATATTTCCACGGATTTATTAATTTATTAATTTTTTCACCTATGCGAAGCTGGGCGTGACAGCTAGGATATATAAATATATGTATATAATTCAAAGCCATATGTATTAAGTGATATGCATATGTAATTAAGTTGAGCGACCTCACTGCACAAATTCATTATATAAATCTATCACAATTGGTCGCTCTAGGTGAGCAGAAGGCACACATTTAAACCTTCCGCGAGCCATTGAAGAAACATCCACATAAATTCAAAGTAACTTTTCTTATCAATATAAACCACTTATGTTGGATAAGAAAAGTCAGTTTCTTATGGTTATCTAAACGACATCTATTACTGCAGTTAGAGAAAGTATTTATATATGTATCGGTATTTGAATAATTGGCGCACAATTCCGTTTCTCGTGTCACAGATATCGACCGGTTGCCACAGATTTATCGCAGTACGCTTTGTAATTTTATATCTGAGCGCAGATAACTTCCAGACCACCGCTAGGGACTAAAATGCTATGGAAATCGGTCCGATATTTGTCAGTGAGTAATTGGTGCTACAATTTCCGTGGGTCGATCTAATTGGAATAGGTTCAGTTTTGTAATGGGAGTTCTCATATATTATTATTATATTTAGACACCTAATTATTAAGTGATTTTTCCTTTTCCTCTCCCGACAGTTTTTTTAAACGATGTCAACGGTAATTTTTAGTTTAGTTTGCGACGTTTTATGAGTGCTCACTGTGTCCCTTACCTTACAATAAACATGTTTAGATTTGATCATAGAAAAATAAGCTATCCATTAAGGAACAGTCGATACAGTCATACTCTTTCACTAATGACAAATGAAAATACGCTGTACTACAAGTACTACACAAGTATACTTTAATCTTAAACTTTGACGTGATATTTTAAACGTAGATATAACATGCAGTCCCAGACCTCGCTTACTAACACGTTAAACATATTCCAGTTTAATACTGTAGCATCATGAAACTTTCATAAAAGTGGCATCGTTTGAAAAAGCTACCATTACAGTAATGTAGTAAGCGGGGGCTCATTGCCCGTGAAATGTATGGAGCCCTAAGGACTCGCCTGAAAGTTGGGGCTTGGTGTCTGTGCCAGCGGGGAGACCTAACCTTCAATTAATGGTAACTGTTCAATCCCCACATTCTTGCGTGGGGCGAAACATAATTTTGGACTGCGTATAAGGAGGCTCTTTCATGTCTGTATACTATGTTTTAACTGAGCATTTAACTGAGACTGGAAATCGGTAACTAATATTACTTTTATTTGGATCCTCTGTGTGCGTTGGAATAAAAGCTCTAGATTCTATTGAGTGTTTTACTTCACTTTTTGCTGTAAACTAATGTTTGTAAGCAAAAAGTTCAGCAAATAGTATATTGTTCACTTTCAAACCCCAATAATGATTTTGATTTTGTTCAACGTACAGACACTTGAAGTCTACAAATTCATTATATTATATAATGATATTCGACAGTACTCCAAAGTGGCATGGCAAGGAACTGATTAATGTAGACTTAACGAAAGAGCTCAATTGAGTCTATTGAAACTATATTTCTTTTACCTGCAACGAAAAATAATATGCCTACAACCGCTGTCAAGAAATCAATACCCCAAGGAGTATACGAAATCACGTTGGTCATTAGATCCAATCAAATAAAGTGGGACTCGTCCCATGGCGCGCCCCACACAACTTTTGAACCAAATACGTCGCACCAACTTGTGACGCTCTCAATAGTGTCCCTATGCTGTCCACGTTGGCTACAATTTAGGTTGGCTGCTCAGAGGACCTGATCATACACCAATTCAATCTTGTCGTTTGCCATAACGAATACCGTAATGGATACATGATTGAGTTCCTGCTTTATTAATAAGAACATTTTTGCTCATGATATTGCCATCAAGAAATTACTACAAATTGTCATAAAATACCTTTTGTAGGTGTGTATGTAACACAGTGATGCGTGTCATTTAATCAGTCTAATTGAAAGTGGCCAAGTCACAAAAAGGCGAGATATCACGAGATCAATTTAATAAATGGCTCCGACTATAATCTAGTGATATAGTTTTTTTACTGATAGTAGACAATGCTTTTTATTAGCTCCTCATTTGTTTTAACTCTGCGATCTATATATGTAGATACTTATTAAAATCTTTAGGCATTGTTCATAGCATCATAGCTAAAAAGTTTCCTGCTGCAGGGTCGGCAACGCGCGATCTATTGGTTGGCACCTTGGCACATTGATGATACGAAAAATATTTTTTTTTCTTAAGATTTAAATTTCTGAGAGCTTATTTGAACTGACGGCCAGTGAGACAGAAAGCAGAGCCGGTATCCACTGTTTCAAATGGCTATAATATCATGTCAATGTAATAGGTGTAGATGTCGATACATCTATGTATTTGTATGCTGGGATCCGAACAAGCGAAGATCACAAAGGCCGCAACATATTGTAGCGATGTGACCCCGACAGGCCGGATTCACAAAATTACGTTTTTAAACGTCGTGCGGCGACGGCGCCTCCGGCGTCGTTTGTTTACCAATGTTGGGTCAGTGGCGGGTACCCAGGATAACCAGGTATATGGACAGGTATATTCAAGTGTCACGCATATTTTTGTTCACACCTAACTTCAAAGTCTTATTTATGGTAGATTATTTCATGATGCGAAAATAAATATTATTATCGTGCTAGGAATGCGAAAGTTTGTAAGGATGTTCCTTTATAAACCCTTTGAACAAAAGCCGATGAAATTTGGCACAGACATAGATAGATCAATAGTTAGAATAATATTTATGCTTTAGTCCAGAACAACAATTAACTAGCAATTAAATTAAATTTTCCACGAGTGGAACCGCAGGCGCAGCTTTTATTACATATAAAGAATTTGGTTATAAAACCGCAAGCCGTCAAAATTTCCGTAACTATTATTTCCGTAAGAGCAACAAACTGAGTACATAAGCCCTCAGCCCTAGATTTCTAGGCAAAGCATAAGCAGCTATGGAGCAAAATGTCTTTCAAAATAATAAACGCAATATAATTATAATTGTATGCCGGTGTCTGTATCTTACTCGGAGCCAGACGGGCTCGGCCATAAATTGACAAATCAGCGTGCACCACATATTTGCATACCCACGCACCCGTCGCATATTTATTACGGCAAATATTGTCCATTAAATGGTACATTAATTGCATTAAAAATGTCCCTCGTGAAGAACGTTTATGACACAATATCGGAGCCGCGGGTTGCAAAGTAATTAATGTCCGCATATAATCGCGTGTTCCGTTCAGGATGGGAGAGAAATGTTGTTGAATAAAAATACAGAAACGCCCACGGATAAATCAAAACACGTATTAGAAAGGTACTTTTATTTCATGGCCTGGCCTTTGTACGGATTGTGAAATATGGCCGCGAGCGGATAAATTAGATTTTTCATAAAACATGCGATATTACAGAGAAGGGGTACACATTTTTAAAATTAACAACGCATAATAACGCAGCAATACGGCAATATTGTGGCATCTTCCACAAGGGTCTCCGAAGGGGTAGGCATATCTTATGGAGATGTATAAGATTTAGGTGCCAACGTGACAGGGAGAGAATCGTTGCCGTTTCTCAAGCACGGCTATAATAAATGTCTTGAATTTCTCTTTTAGAATAGAACTTCAAAGTAGAATTCAACTTTTTCCCTCACCGTAAAGTCTATGGTATGATTTCTATAATTGATTTGATTTAATCTATATACTAATATCATAAATTGTGTGAATTGACAAACCTATTAGTTACATTTCTAGAAACGATATAGAAAGAGCAAATAATGACTGATAGCAGTGATTAAGTACCCAGATAGAAAGCTCACATAAAAATGTCTCAAGAGGCGCAACTAGCTCGGTATTTATCTTAAGGTTTGAGTCACTTAGGAAGAGCATAAAGATAAGAAAATAATAAAGCTATGATCGTATAAACTGCCTATCAAATGACCATAACCATTAAATTTAACCTTCGCCCTGCTTTCTCAGGGTTCCCTTTAGACAACGATTATGTTTAAGTGCCTCCTTTAAAGATGTTCTTTATTCATGGAATGTAATAAAAATTACAAGAATAATTATTATTATTACTATTAAATATTTACTCATATTTTGTTAGTAACAATATTCGTATTATTATTATTAAGTATACGCAACAAGGATAAAATTCCATACATCAAATCTGGAGATTATGGTGTATGGTAAGACTTGTCAATTATTTTTTTTAATAATCATTATAGTACTTGTATATTATCAGCTATCGACCGAATTCTGCATGTAATATTGCTATACTATGGCATACAATGGTAGTTAAGGCTATGGGAATTATGAAAAATATTTTCCGCTACAATGAAATAGTTATCTCCACTCATATGTGTATATAGTTTCAGTAATATTAAACAGTCTTTAAAATAAACTTGTTTCTCGAAGCCGATCAACTGACTGGTAGTTTTGACAAACAGATGTAAATATGTAGAATAGAAACGGAACCCTCTCTAAAGTGAGTAGACTCCACTCTCGCCACAAACTGTTCCTCGATTGACAAAGACACATAACACTAATTGAGAACGCCTCTAAGCGCGGGCTTATGTAATAAAAAGATAAGGGCTCAATTGTCTATGGGCTCAGGGCACTCAGGCTTGGTTTACGTTTATGGGAACCATAAACCCACCGGCACTGATTACTGGTTACTGCTGCCTCAAGTTTCCGACTGTGGTTAAATTTGTCTGGTTTTTCAAGTTGAACTCAATGGTTATTGGTACGAAATAAGAAAAATGTGTGCTACAAATACATAAATAAGTACTGTATATCTATCGTAACGCCATCCCCAAAAGATAGGCAGAGGTGCGTAGTACCCAATGAATTTACATATGGTTCTAGTAAAATAGAGCCGTGGTGGCCGAGTGGTTCGAGCAGTTGCCTGCGACGCAAAGGTCGCAAGTTCGAATCCCGACTGTACCAATGAGTTTTTCTGAACTTAAGTACAGTGATTAGTCACATCACGAGCTTTACGTGAAGGAAAACATCGAGAGGAAACCTGCATACGTCTGAGAAGAAATTCAAAGGCGTATGTATAGTCGTGCTTGAGTAACGGCGATGGACTCGCCATCTGTCACGTTGGCACCTAATATACCTCTGGCGGAAAGTGGGTGTGTGGGTATTACCTATACAGCTATGTCTACCCCTTCGGGGACCCTTGTGGGAAGGCGTGAGGATATCTAGTAAAATATCGGGACGTAGTATCTTCGAAGGCAAGTTAAAATCACCTCATTGCTGGAGTTAGTAAGGTGCCAGAGTACCAGATAATAAGCTGCTGACATTTACAGCATTTACTCAGATACTTTGTCATCATCTTGTATTACGACAAGTAACTGTTATAACATTTACAGAATAATAATAATAAATACCTTGGGACAATTCCACACAAATTGACATAGTCCCTAATTTAACAAAGCTAGTATGGTAACTAGACAACGGTATATTTCATTATATAGATACATACATAGGACATCTAAGACTAAAGTACTACTAGTAGGACTAGTCGTGTTCATCACACAAATATCTGCCCTCAGTGGGAATAGAACATGCGACCACCTGTGCGACCCACTTGACTAGACGGCCGTCTGAATAAATATACATTTAAATTACATAATTTAGAATTCATTTTAGTAATATGAAAACTGAAAACAACTGAATACTATCAAAGTCCTAGCGGTCAATAATGTTTTCAAAGCTATCAAAAACCCAACCCACTTGTTTAAGGTCAGTTTAAAATCTTACTAATATTATAAATGTGAATGTTTGTAAGCTGGGATGTTTGCAGTTCTTTCACGGCCAGACGGCTGAACCGATTTGGCTGAAAGTTGAAATGGTGATAGCTTATACCTAGGAATAGGACATAGGCTACTTTTTTATTTAATCTTCAAAAATTCTAAGATCTTATATTATATATGATGCTCTTTCACGGTATAGCGGCTGAACCGATTCTAGCAGGAAAATTTCCAAAGCTACTTTTTCGAACTCCACGCGGGCGAAGCTGCGGGCATAAGCTAGTAATGAATACATTTAACGTTTTTCTTTTGAACATATCAATCTCATCGTCACACCATTTGGCCAGTGCTACAATAAAATAATCCCACAAACGCCAACACAGCTCGGCTCTATAAAACTCGTAATCGAATCAGCGCAAATGTGCTGAACAAACTGAAACGGAATCAATGCTTCAGCTGACGGACTGCGGGCGTCGATACCACATATAATCCGCTATTTACACTGCTACCAATTTTTCTCACTTATCCAGGGAGGGCGCTGCCGTCGATATTTTCAATACCTCCAGTACGAAAGTGACTTAGTTCAAGTTTTCACCGGCAGCACACTGAAGTTGGTAGCATCGCACAGCCCCGAACAAATTCCCACCCCTATAACTGCGCTCGTTCAATCAGACTCAAGTGTTGATGCGAAAGCCACTACCGTTTTTTCATACTGAATCTGTCAAGGATTTGTATTTCCTTACAGACTGTAGGTATCAGTTAGACTTATGTTTTTTTTTCATGTTTTGTTTTTCATTTTACATATATCTTCACGCCTTCCCACAAAGGTGCCTGAAGTGGTAGGCAAAGGTGAGTAGGTAGCAGCCACGCAAACAATTTTTCAGATTTATATTTTAAGTGCCAACGTGGCAGATACGTCTTATGTATGACACCTTAAATATATCTCTGGCGGAAAATGGGTGTTTGGGTACTACCTATACACGTCTGCCTACCCCTTCGGGAACCCTTGAAGGATCCCTTATGGGGCGTGAGGATATAGATATATGTATTTTACGTGTTTATATAAAAATAATATAAAATATTTCCCATCGGAAGCTATGTGGTAAGATACAGGAAAGTCACGTACGATTAAACCGAGGCACACTTCGATTATGCTGGAGGCATCTACATAATAAATGACACGTGCGTTTGAAAAAATACCTTTACTTTTAATAAGTGGGTGATACGATACTGGGCGGCAAGCTGAAGACAGGGCGCTATGGCGCTCATTAGGGGAGGCCTATATCCAGCAGTGGACTAGAGTGGGCTGATGATGATGATGATGATACGATACCCTAGCCTACTTCCATGAATTACAAAAAAAACCTATCGATTTCCGCAACAAAAGACAGAAATTCATATCTAATGAATATTCACATCAGAACAAGAACATACCGGATTGCAGTCCCTCAGTCCGGTTGGATCGAGATTTTTCCGGATTTTTTCCGGCTTAGTACCATGTAAAGTGGGGCAACGTTTGTACAAATGTCTAACTTGGAGTAGTTTACTTAAGCTTATGAGGGCTTTCCCTTAATTGTCTCGAGAACTTTCCAACAGGGACGTTTTTATTGGCAGACCTTTTAGGGGCCCTTGTGAAAGGCGGAAAATTAAACGGAACATTTATTGAGTTTCGGAAGTTACTTGTTGGTTTAGCTGATTATATTTTGTTATGCAGGAGTACCTACTACTTTCCTAACATTCCACGTGTTTAACATAATATACAACATACAAACATCCGATACGTATATATTTAGCTTATAGGACCGCGCTAAACGTAGTTCTTAGAACTCATGCATAGGAGGACTAACCACATGTGTAGTTTAAGTCAGTGCTAATTTGTATAAATGGTTACGCTATTCTTATATATCCCCAAGCATATACCCAGGCGCTTAGCCTGAATATTGTTATATATTATTTTTATTTGGTCATTTCAGTACAATTCGTAGAACCTTAAAGTAATGAAGTTCGTGAAAACAAGTTAAGCACCGATTTGGGATAAATATTTTATCTGTAAGTAGTTAGTTTCAACTGTTCTTTGTAAATATTATATTCTTATTTCTGTAATAAATATTAAAAGCACCAATATACACGTTTACTAAATCGATAGTTCGCACTCAAGGATGTGGGAACGCAAAAATTACTCGAACGAGTGAAAAGAAATGAATTTACTGGCGAATGTGGATGAAGAATATCAATTGAATAGTGCATATCAATTTAAATTGTGCTAGAATGAGCTAGCTAATACTGTTATGTGCAATAAATATTGTAACTAAAAGAGAAAGGTAGAAACCCATTGGTCCCGGTGTACCCCGAGGCTCGCTCGTTAGGCTGAGTGCCAGTGGTCAGCCAGCTCATTAATTACGGACCACGCCGCTTGTCCGTAACGCGACCAACTCAGATTTATTTGTCGCAGGCAGGAGTGAGACAAATCGTGCGTCTTTCCAGTAAGTACTTGAAGGAAGCGCTCTTGTATCACAGTGTAACAACTCATAGAGTAGAAGAGCTCCTACAATGTGCTGGCTGGCTTTTGTAAGAGATCTTCTACTCTATGAACTCACGTTGGCTAAGCGTGACTATAAACGCTTTAACCTGAAAATAAATCTTTATTTATAACGTTTTGTTCGCAATGATACAAGTAAGACTATTTGTTTGATCGGTGGCCATTTTATACATACCAGTACTAGAAATATTAGGATAAACTATATTCACTTCATTTATGAGTGTGTCATTTTTCTTTGGGGTTTTTTGAGAATAACAATTTTGTACATTCTTCAATATCACCTCTAAATCTGCGTTTAAAAAATAAACAAGATTATTTAAAGTAGAATTTTATTGACAATAATCGATACACACCAACTGAAATATAGAAATATAACAATATATATCCTCACGCCTTCCCACAAGGGTCCCCGAAGGGGTAGGCAGAGGTGTATAGGTAATACCCACACACCCACTTTCCGCCAGAGGTATATTAGGTGCCAAGAAAAGAAGTGTAGAAATATAACCACGAAATATTCGTAAATCAGGCCTTGACTGGCAATTCGGTTAATTTGGTTTTAGTTGGTGGTAGTAGTAGTTGTTGTCTCGCGCCGTCTAGTCGAGACCTCTCGTGACAGGCGGGCTGGAACATATCTCGCTCAGAGAATCAGCATTGCTATCCAGCGTGGCAATGCTGCTAGTCTTCTTGGCACAAATTTTTGGGACAAATATTTTATCTGTAAGTAGTTTTCAACTGTTCAATTCCAACCAGTAGTTCCTGAGATTAGCGCGTTCAAACAAACAAACAAACTCTTCAGCTTTATAATATTAGTATAGAAGATGAGCAATTTAAATTTTTCCGATGTGTCTATAATGTGCCTAAATGTGTTTTCATCTTTTGTCAAAATATGTTTGCTGGTTATAATGTTCTGCCATTTGGTACTTGGTACAGCAACCTGTACGTTACCACCCTAACAAAACATCCCAAAACAGATTGCTTCGCGACAGTGCGACAACACTCTACGCTCTTATTATTCCAAACAAAAACTCAGTTCAAAAATCCATCAAAGTGTCATCAACAAACTTATCTGCGACACGTGTACCTTCAAAAAAACTTTAAATAGGTGTCGGGAAACTTTGCATGGAGTTTATATGAAGTGGGATTGTTTGTCGTCGGCATCGTAAGTGGGAGCAATAAATCGATTAAGCGGCTTACGACCAAAGTTGGCGGTTCAGTTACGAGAAAATTTTAACGTTGCACTGATATTGGTTTATAACCTGAATACATATATAAATATATCAAAAAACTAAAATCTTATCCATACTCATACTACAAATGCGAAGGTATCGCTGTATATAGGCTGTTTGTTTATTAGTTACGACGCCTGAACAGCTGAATAGATCGTAATGAAATTTGGTAAGGAGATACAGAGATTATATCCGAGGGAAGGACATAAGACATAATATCTCAGATAATGATATCTTGAATGGGCTGAAAGTTTCTTTCGACATTTAGAAAAGTAAGAGTAAATAATTACGTGCTTCAGCATTATTGCAGTAATGTCCAGTATTAGTAAACGTAAGCGGACGAAGTGTGAAAAATATTTAAAATACGAACATAATGTCTGAATATGTTATTATTCTATGTACCAGGCTTGCATAAACTATTCAGCAGTAGGAAGACACTCTTGTTGTATTCATGAAGGGGCGGGGCATGACAAAAAATTATACCATCGTGACCATAAAGCACACCTGGCGCGCATCGTCGAGTTAGCGCCAACTTTCATATAACGCAAGTTTTTTTTCCCAAATCTTAGCTTCTGACTTGTTTCTGTATACGATGTAATGCCTGTGAGTTTGATGCTGTTCTGATGAGAAGAAATCACAACCTTAATGTTGCTGTATATCAATATATTTTGCAGGCAAACTCTATGAAAATATCACTTGCAGTGAAGTTTATCTAGAAAGGGCGGTATCCTAACTTAATTAGTTATTGTTTATTTTATAGTGCTGCATGACTGACCTTAAAAATAGTTTCGATGTAAGGATATAAAAATGTTCCTTCATTAAAACGCTCGCAGTTGTATCTAATGATTTGTCAGTACCAGGAGTTCATCAAGTATCAAGAGGCGTCCCGCAACTCCCCAAACATGTGTTGTGACAATTTGTCTCCGGGACAATAACATCGCAAGCTGATTTCTTACTTTCACTAATATCGTATTAAGGGTAAAATATCGTGCAGGAGGGAACGCGTTGGCAATAACGCGATGTTACGATATAGTATCATAAGCGCTGTGCAGGCTGTCCCCGGCTGGTGCAGTGGCGCTAAGAATAGCAAAAAATTCTTGGGTAAACTCTCAGTGGAATATTTTGCAAAATTTTCTAGCTTCACTTTATTTAATGATAGTGGTGGCCGAGTCGTCGCTTATAACAAGAGTTCGATCCCCGACTGCACCAAAGAGTTTTTTTCTGAACTTAGGCACAGTAATGAATACCACGAGTTTTGTACAGAGGTAAAACATGGGGAGGAAACCTGCATCCGTTTGAGAAGAAGCTCAAAGACGCATGCGTGACAGATGTCGAGTCCATCACCGTCTTGTGATGGACTCGCCGCCTGTCACGTTGACACCAAAATATATCTAACGAAAAGACGATGTTGATACACCTTTGTGATCTCTTATGAGAAGGCGTGAACATAACAATTATGATTTATTTAATGTTATTCCGTATTCCGATGTTAATAAATGTTAGTTTAGTAAAACAGTATAAGCGATAGAGTCATGGCAGTCCGCCACTTGGAGAGCCGCCACCTCGTGTTTAGAATGGAAACACAAAGC